>JAQGAE010000239.1:0-45165 GCA_034696685.1 Julus scandinavius | reverse complement strand
ACATTTTATGCTTTTAGAGAGGTTATTCATTTACACAGGATGCATTTAGACAGGTTTATTTATACATGGGTTACCGATGACCGGACCGGAACATTTTATGCTTTTAGAGAGGTTATTCATTTACACAGGTTGCATTTGCACATATTTATTTATACACGGGTTACCAAATCCTTATCGGCACATTTTATGCTATTAGAGAAGTTATTCATTAACACAGGTTGAATTTAGACAGGTTTATATGGCCGTACCTGTTCATACGTGTCTATACATGTCCATACATGTCTAATTTCTGGTCTAGACATGATATTTGCAACCCTTTTAATATCAAAGTCAAAACGTTTGATAATCACTTATGAAAAGCAGATTTAATCTAATAACACTTTTCCAAACTAAAAATTATCATTTTAATCCCCCTGAGAATTTCTCCTTTTGAATATTTATAACGCAAGTTTTGACCTCTTGAACTTAGTGAAAGGTTTCTCGATGACCCCTCTAAAGAGAGAGAGTCTTTAAGAATGTCCTCTAGGGATCCTCCTGGGGCCGCAATTGGAAAAGTATATATATATATATATATATATCTCGGAATTGGATTAATCGTATATCACACGCGATGGATGATTTTGACATTTTTGACAATCCGATTTCTATGCTTTTGTATAGTAATGGATATTGATTAGATCCCTTACTAATTTTTGACGGATTGTTGGTTGGGGCCTCTTTTGCACTTCATCCCTATATATATAGTAAATGTGAAACTCAATTTCCCACGCGAGATATTAATTGCTCGTGTTCGGATAAACGCCCCCATTTTTGTTCATTTCAACGTCAGCACGACATAATGAATTAAGGACACGAATGACAAAAGACACAGATTTCACTTTTATATAAACCTAGAAATAAATGTAACGCAGACACGAACGTTTTCTATGAGGTGAACAACTTATTGATGACCCAAAAAAATACTAGTTGGCTATCAATCTTCAAAAAATGATGTATTTTGGGTTTAATTACATATATGACGATTAGAAAAATCAATTACGGTTTTGTATATATGAACGAATTGAAGAAATAATTAATGGTAATGATGATGAGGATTTGGCAAAAAGTTCAATTAAAATACTTCTTATGAAGTTATTAGAAAAATCTACATCGGTTCAGGATTTTTTTTTTGTTAAGAGGGATCACAACCTTATCCTTTTCAATGGGTCGGGCTTCCGAAGATACTCACAGTTGAATGAGGAAGGTTTGGGTGGGGGTGAGAATTGTTTGAGGTGGCTTGATGGATCAGCAAGGGCATCCGCTTGTCGTTTTTCACTTTGAAATGGTAGATTTAAAAAAAAATTAATATACAAGTTTGAAAAATATCCGCTATTTTGCACATGCTGTCCGCAGGTGGCAGCATGAGATAGACAAGTTGTGAGTGCAAAAAGTCAAATAATAATTTAATTTAAAAAACCTACTACAGTGGAATCCCGATTCTACATTTCTCATAGGACCAGCGGTAAAAAACGTACGAAACGGGAAAGCGTTAAATCAGGGTTACAAATAATCTAAGCATATTGTTCAAAAATTGACACTTAACGAATAATTATTTGAAAAAATGTGTAATCTTCACTAGTTTATTTGCTTTGAGATAAAGTTTCAACTACAGCACATTCAATACGAATAATTTTTTGTAAATTTACTTCTTGGTTCACATTTGACAATGTTTACATTCAACAATGAGGAAAATGGCAACGAAAAATGGCCAGTTGAAATCAATTAAGCACCATTAGTGGGTTGCATGGGCTGTATAGTCCCCCCTCCACTCTTTCTCTTTTGTTCTTTTGTTGACATATAGTGAGAAGTATCAGGTGATTCTCCCCTCACTTGTAGAGGAAAAATGATTTTGATCTGTCTTTAGAAAAACGTATTAAGCGGATAGGGGTAACGTAAAATCCGGGATATTCTTTCGGTATAGGCGTACGAAACGGACAATATAAAATCGGGGTTCCACTGTATTTTAAAATGAAAAATGACGAGCGAAGCCCCTTGCTGATTTATTAAGTTGTTTAAACAATTTTTATTTTTATTTAAACTTTTTTTGTTTGACTGCGAGTGTCTTTGCAAATTTTGCAAATTTACCCATTGAAAGGGCTAGGGTTGTAATTTTTCGTGACTCGCAGTATATTGGGAAACTTGCGTTGAATTCATGTAACAGTCATCTAGAATAAAGTTTGTTTTATGTAACATCATGTAACATTCATTAAGAATTAAATTAAGTTTATGTAAGATCATATGATATTCATATTGGATATTATTGCCAATTTAACATTCATGGAATATTCACATTTAATACAGGGTATCAAGTAGCCTTGAAATTTTAGAAATCTACTTGAATTTTTAAGGAATTAAGCTTGAAAATTTTGTCTGCATTCTATAAAATTTGTGAAAAATATTGTAAATTTGAATGTGAGAGGAATCCTTGAAAATCTAGGAAATATGCCATGAATTCCTTGAACTTTATCTAAACATGTTCTATACACTCTGTAATATCACGGGACATGAATGTCACATCTTATAAAATTCATGTAGCACCACGAAATATTCATATGTCACATAGCATCCACGAATCGTCATGGAATATTTATGTCATAAAGTATTGATGTAACATCATAAAACATCGATGCAACATCATAAAACATCGATGCAACACCATACATCATCGATGTGACACCATGAAACATTAATGTAACATTATAAATAATCGATGTTACATAAGGAAATATTGATGTACCACCACAAATTATTGATGTAAAGTGATAAAACAGCGATGTAACATTATAGAACATTTATGTAACATCACAAAGTATCGATGTAACGTCATAAAACATTAATGTAACACTATGAAACATTAATGTAATACTATAAATCATCGATGTAACATCATGAACCATTGATATAACACCATAAAACGTTAATTTAACATCATGAAGCATTGATGTAATCTCACACATTGATTTAACATCAATAAACATTGATGTAACATTATAAAACATTGATGGTAAATCATAAAGCATTGATGAAACATCATGAAACATTAATTTAACATCATAATGAATCCTCGCAGCATTCTAAATATTTCTCCAACATCGTTTATTATACATTATTATATCATGTTATCTCCATGTTAAAATTATGATTAAAAATCTTTTAAAAATCTCACCAAAATGTTTCTCTGAAAACATTCAAACCAAAGTTGTTTTTCCACATGATTTTTCCTTCAAAACTAATTTTTTTTAAACACATTCATGTGCCATATATTTTCAAAATATTTTCACACTTCCCCCACATCATTTTCACATCAAAATATATTCCCTAATTCCACAACATAAACTTTTTCACACTTTCCAAACATTTGTTTTTGGACCAAATATAAGAAACATTATCCACGTGTTGGACAAACATACAAAACCGGTCATTTTTTACAAAAAACATCTCAAAATAGTTTTAAAAAACATGAAAAAACCATGTTTTCGAATTTATCATTTCTACATGATTTAACACAACTTCTCATAGTTTTTATAGTAGACAAAGATTGATATTTGTATCCTAAATCTCGTTATGGACCATTAGTTTTTGTTAGGGCCATGAAGAATGTCTCTTACCTTCTTTCGTCGCAATATTTCGTCGCGATGTTTCGTCGCGATGTTTGTGAAATTCGTTGAAAAGTTTTTTTCAAAATCCAATCGCTTTGAAACACAAGAGCGAGCGAATGAGAGAATGATCCGTACGTCGCGTTTGCGGCCAATGAAGTGATTTGTCGCCTTGGTTCGCAAATGCGACGAAAGGGCGCTTCTTATCGACTCACACCAGGAGAAAAAAAAATCAATTTTCTGCCAACTTTCCCGCCAACATCCAAATAGAATTTCTTATCTGTTCGTCGAACAGCGACATCTGATGGTGGACAACATTTGAAATGGACGTGTTTGTGGAAACAATTGTTTCATTTTTGTTGTTTGCTCCAGAAACAAAAACTTAAACAACATGGGGACAAATGTCCATTGTTTTGTTTCTGAGAAATGTTGAACATATTTTTATGATATGTCCAGATACATTGAGCAACAATTCGGTTTATTCCTTGTAAACACAAGACAAACATGTTTGGGGAGACAATATGCTAGAGTGACAACTCTTGTTTCATGTTTGTTGTCTGCTCCAGAAACAAAAACTTAAACAATGTGGAGAAAAATGTACATTGTTTTGTTTCTGAGAAATGTTGAACATAATTTTATGATATGTCCAGATACATTGAGCAACAAATCGATTTATTCCTTGCAAACACAAGACAAACATGTTTGGGGAGACAATATGCTAGAGTGATCATGTTTGTTGTCTGCTCCAGAAACAAAAACTGGAGCAACATGGGGACAAATATGGATTGTTTTGTTTCTCTGGGAAATGTTGAACATGTGGTTTGTCCAGATACATCGAGCAACAAATCACTTGCCACACTTCTGGTATTCTTTGGAAAGGATCGTTTGGCAATATTCCATATGGAACAGAAGTTTCCAGTCATCGAACCGTGGTTCAAATATTTGTTGATGCACTCTGGCAACTTCTGATGATATCAGACAACTCTTAAGGTTGGCATGCACCAGAGGAAGCATCTGGGAACATAACATGAAACACTAAACAAAAGTTTCCCGGATGTTTTTCGAAACAAGTGTCCCAAGTTTCTTTCGATCCAGACCGCCTCTTAAGCAAACATCAGGAAACATCGAAATGTATCAGAAAATGGCTGTTTTTCGACACATGTTTCACAACACTTCTGGACACACCCGAGGTAACAAAACATTTGTTCATGTGTACGTTTCATTTTTCCAAATGTTTCTTCTGGTTTGACGACATTCTTGTCATTCAATACAAGAACAGGTTTTCCTGAAACCGGTTTCAGAATAAAATACTTGACTTCATGTGTCTAACAATTAGTCCTTGTTGAGTATGCATCATTTCCTGTTGACAAAGGATGTTTGAAACAAGTAAATTGTTTAAAGAAACAACTTCCAGCGATGAATATTTTGAAGAGTACTCCACATGTTTTTCATCTTCCTTAATTGAGCTGTTTCTTGGATGATGACATTTTTGGAGGATCCGTACTTGAAACATGTCTCACGCTCCGTATGTGATTTAATTTACGAGACTACGGTTTTTTGTTCAATCTAATATTGATCGTATAAAAAATTGTTTTTTAAAGTTCGAATGAGTTGAACAAAGATCTCGGTGCAATGAATTTGATCTCGGTTTTAATCCGGACTTAACTTCAACCATTACGCGAACGAATCCGGTAATTGGAATCGATCGATTCGAGTATTATATTTTAGTTTAAATGAAACTTATCTTATTATTCCACCAAGATTATTTTGCTCTTTTTTATCTACTGAAATTCGGTAATAAATTATGCCTAATTGTTACTCAGATAAAGGAATTGATTTTTGGGACCGCTAAACTGATAAAGCCGGGTCCGCGCCAACCAAAGGACGGAGCAAAAGCAGAAAACACGCAAACACAAAACACGAAACATGAAAACATGATTCCAAAAGCAGAGTTGTAAAACCTCGTTTACACCAATGAAAGCATGAAGAAAAAGCAGAAAACACGGAAACACGGAAATACGAAAACATGAAACACGAAACATGAAAACATGCTTCAGGAAGCAGAGACGTAAAGCCGTATCCACATCATCAAAAGGACGAGGCAAAAGCAGAAAACACGGAAACATGCTTTCAGAAGCAGAGGTGTAAAGCTGGGTCCAGACTAACCAAAGTATGGAGCAAAAGCAAAAAACATGAAAAATTGAAACGCGAAACGTGAAAACATTTTATCGGCAACATGTTTTCATAAACCTTACTTGTGTTACATGCTTTTGTTGGTGTGGACCAGGCATTACATTGTAAAGGTGGGTCCAGACTGCAACCAAAGCAGAAGCAAAGTTTTTAAAAACATTTTGTAAAACCATGTTTTTCAAAACTTACTTTTTAGTGCTTTTGGCGTTGCATACACGCAGCATTCCTGTTTACCGTAGCTATAGAATAGGCCTATGGCACAAAAAAAACCAGTAAAACGTCCCTTTAAACAAAAACTACATTTCTAATACATAAATATGATAAATATTGCTAATTTATAGATGATTTCAATTCTTACGCTGAAAACTGCACATGAATGACTGTTACCCTGCTACTTGCACTCGTCTGCGCATACGCAGCAAGCTGAAAACAATTTTTTTCCTTTGATCTCACCGCTGTTTGAGCGATCAAGGTTCTCGTTTTAAAAAGCTGCTTTTAAAAGCAAAAAACAGAAAACATGTTTTTCGGAGCGTCCAAACTTTTAAGTTTTGTAAAACATCTTTTTGAAAATGTTTCAAAAATTCTGCTTTTGCTCCGTGTTTTTGGATAGTCTAGACTTACCGTTAGGTTTTTTGTCCGGGGTTCAAAATATAACAATAGGAATTTAAATACAATGTCCCCAACATTTTTATGAAAATAGTCAAATTTTTGCAAATCATACGTGTATAATATCAGAAACCGTTCTATACATTAATGAAATTTATAACTAAATTCATGTAAACATGCTATATAAATTGCACCGCGAGTCACACACATTTCCAAATTTATAATTTATACTTGACTACGTATAATTTTATAATTTATAAAACATCACACGTGTATAAATATCACATGTTTGTATGATTTTTACATTTGTATAAATTGAAAATGTAGTTATCAATTTTTTTTTAAATGTTAAGACTTTTAAAATTAACATACAGAAAGTTGGTGAATTTTGTGAAATACGAAACAAAAATTAAACATCTATACACATGACATTTCCCCAAAAATTTAATTAAACCTTATAACTAAATTAATGTAACAATGGCAGCGATAGTAAATTTGGGAATTTTCGTATAAAAACATGAATTCAGCAAGTAAACGAAATTTTTGTTTGAAATTTCATGGCATATTGTAAAACAAAATTTCTAATAATACAACACAACAAATAAGAAAATGAATATTTATGATTATAATAATAATTTCAATATTAAAAACAACACAACAATTTAGTTTTTCATGTTTCACAAACAAGTTTTCGACTACATGTTATTTTGCAAATATGTTGATGATTAAAACCACCCGCCATTTCAACAAATGTTAAAAACATGTTATCAGTGACATATTTTTCCTAATCCAACCTCGATAACGACGCTCCATTCAGCAACTGTTTCTTCTAAAAGCGCTTCAACCTTTATCTTTTATCGAGGCTTAAACTCTTGGATTTCAAAATATTGGCGCCACCAATTCTGACTGATATGGAACGGACTTAACACAATTATGTCCACCAAAAACATGTCTCTTTTATGTTTTGATATCAAAACCAAAGTATGCATGAAATTAATCTCCGAGGCAACCAAATGTGACTCTTAATTAACTTCATTATCTTTCATTACAGAAATTTGGAGTGGAATTTGTTCTTCGAGGCGACGACTGAAACTCACCGGAAGTGCTTCTTATTATCTCTCGATGAAAGGACACTTTGAGCTTTAGTCACTTTGAGAAAATACACGGTAAGACATATTTGGCTTTTAAATTTCTATGTTTTCCCCATCCTCATTATCTATTTATTACAAAGAGGAAAAATTAATTTTATTCTTCGATGATACCATAAAATTTACAACTAAGAAATGTTCAACTAAACAGATTTTCACCTAGGATGTTTTCAACTAAACATCACAATCAGGTGGTTTTTATTCTTCTGGGTTAGGTTAGTTAACATTTTTCTAGTTGTAAATATAAATTTATAAGAATTTAGGTGTAAATCATTAGTTGAACCAAATTTAGGTAAAATTTTTTTCAGTTGTAAAACTTTAGTTGAATTTTTTTTTTATGTTAAAGAAATTTAGTTGAAATTGCATGACTCAGTCCTAAGTCATGATTCAAAAGATTAAAAAATTTTTGAGTGATAACGCTCCATAATTGACCGTGTAGGGTCGTGACCCTACGCAAAACAATCTGAACCTCCAAAGGTTCAAAGTTCAAGGTTGATGGTATTTATCTGATAGCCAATTTCTGGAAGTCACGAAGCAACTTCTGTAAAAGTTCTGTAAAGTTTTGAACTCTTGCCATTGTTAAGGATAGGGGAGAGTGGGTAGGAATGGGCCAATGTGACAAGAGAGCTCAAAAGATTTAATGACCAAGCCAGAAGGTTTTGTTCTGATAGTCAATTTATGAAAATCCTGGAGCAAATTTAGTAAAAAATAAATAAAAAACCTTTGATTGTCCTCTCATATTTTATTAGAGTCCCTGGTCTCTCAACTGATATTTTTGAACATTGGAGGAGGTCATGATGCACCAAAATTATCTATATATCAGTTATGCATGGCTCATGAAACATTTCATTATTCTCCGAATTGTATCCATCTTGTTTAAAGGTCCTTCTTCTGTCATTTTTGGTCAATGAGGGTGAAGACCTCTGAAATCCATTTATCCATTACCGATGTTGGGAGAAATTTTCTCCCAAACAATGTTTGAATGGAACCTCCAAAATCGATATTTGGGTCTCTTACAACTGTTGAGCCCTTTGATGAAGCTTTAATTGACCCTCATGTTTTATACTGGTCCTTAATCAGGTTCATTCATCTAAAAAGGCTCCAGATTATTTTCAAGGAGATAGCGCACCTATGAAAAGTCGAGAATTATGCTTGGAAATCGTGAAAAACAGCAGTTTATGCTGGAATTTTCTGTTGATGTCCCAGACATTTTTTTAAGAATCTCCATTAATCAGACAAATTTGAAATAACATAAAAACAATTTTTTTTAAACTCTTAGTAAAACTTTTCGTGGAATTTGTATTGCAAATTTAATGATCACACCGTGTAAATTTACCTATATTTTTATTATTGGCCAAAAGTTTCATGATTGCAGAAAGCTGGTGCGCATCCACATATCAGAAACGTATTTGTGAAACGCTGTTTTAGTTTCGTGTTTCATCTATATTGTGTACTAGGCATAAAGACCTTTGTAGGAGTGCCTTAACCATGAAACGATGTTTCATTGAGCGATCACCGAAATGTTTCATGGAAACACGTTTTCTGGGCCAAAAGTTTCATGAAACATGGTTGCAGAAATCTGGTGCCCATCCGCATATCGTATACATATTTGCGAAACGCTGTTTCAGTGCCGTGTTTCATCTAGTGTGTACTAGGCATAAAGACCTTTGTAGGAGCGCCTTAACCATGAAACAATGTTTCATTGAGCGATCACCGAAATGTTTCAAGGAAACATGTTTTTTTGGCCAAAAGTTTCATGAAACTTGGTTGCAGAGATCTGGTGCGCATCCGCATATCGCAAACATATTTGCGAAACGCTGTTTCAGTTTCGTGTTTCATGCGTTTGAATCCATCGCGCACACGCATGTCCGTTATTTTCGGCTGTGTCCTAATAAATATAGTCGATAAGAGGAAATATTGATCGAAAGGGGTGTAAATAAATGTGAGCAAAGAGACGTTGAGTTTGACAATTTGCACGGAACCTTTCGTCATTCATAATTTGACCCGTCAGATTAGCGAAAAGCTCTTACTTAAACTGCGATGCAATAAATAGACCTAGCAATTATCGATCTTTTTTTTTATCCAACAAATCGATCGTCAAATTTCTCTGCAACAAATCACCCCCCACAATCTCCTCCTTCTTCCTATTGGTCCGACATCGAAATTGAAAATTCCTGGAGAAAAAGGAATTTTTATCGTGGTCCATTTCCATGATTTAATTAAATCAAATTCAAATGTAACATACTCTGTATACGAAGCATCAAGGAGTGGGTGGATATGGAGGTGGAATCTTCCCACCCCCCTCACATGGGGAGGGTAAAGTCAATGACTTTTTGAAGTCCCCATCCTTCCCTCCCCCACAACACTCCACCCCCTCAATCTTCAGTCATTCTTATAACAATTACAGAATCTGGAGGATTTCAAGGTATTCGATACAAGTTTTTCCTTTCAAAATCTGTTTTATATCAGATTACGTCGAGCTGTTTTCTCACAATTTCAACCCACACTTTAGGTGAAAGTGTCAAATTACATGTTTGACGACATTGGATGTGTCGGGAATTTGTTGACCCGCTTACGTTTCTAATACACCCATACCTCGCTTTACGGCCTAGATACGTTTCAGAAAAGCGAAAGGCCATTGTAGCTAAAGGCCATATAAAGAGTGGCCGTATAGCGAGGTGTAGGGATTGCGACTTTTATTTCCTCTAAATGGTCAAGTTCATTCATCATTCCAAGACGACCAGCACCACATCACGAGGGAATCTTGCCGGGCCGCAGTCCGAAAACCTCATTAAATCATTCAATCGATAGTAGCGACGGGCGGTGTGTACAAATGGCCGGCACATAATCAACGTGAGCTTATGACTCGCACTTACTGGGAATTCCTCGTTCGTGGGCAAAAACTTCAAGCCCCAGTCCCTACCACGAAGGAGGTTCAACGGATTACCACCCTGTCCTTCCAGGCGTGGGGAAACACATGTTGATACCTTCAAAGTAGCGCTCGTGTGGCCCGGGACATCTAAAGTCATCACAGACCTGTTATTGCTCAATTCTCGCTTTTCATCCTAGATATGTTTCGGAAAAGTTGGCCCTAAAGCGAAAAGCTGTATAACGAATCAATTATTTCTCAGCATTAAGTGTCATTATCAGTATTTTATTTGGACGTAAAACGAAACATCTGGGCCGTAAATCGAAAAAGTGCCAAGTGCTTCATACAAGAAACATAAGAAACCCAATCTCTAGACTACTGAAGAAGTCAACATAATATTTAGCCAAATCTGACAACACAAACCTCAATGTTTACCGTCTACGGACAGTCAGATATCCAGCTAATGGAGTCTGCGCTTATCGAGTGGTTCAATGCCAAACCAGGAACGTGTCAATCTGAGTGGTAACCTCATCTTGGTTTGATATTTTTTGCAGTTTCATCGTTGATATTCCCTTATTAAATCATTGGGGCCAATAACAATTACTTTAGGAAGGTTAATTCATTTTTATACGGGTCGCGAGTCGAGACCGGCACATTTTATGCTTTTAGAGAGGTTATTCATTTCATTCATTAACACAGAATGCATTTAGCCGGGTTCTACTGTATTAGTTTATAGCAATTTTACTTCCTTTCATAATTAAGAACCGATTAATAAAGAGCTTACTTAATATGGATTAGTTTCAGATTTGTAGGAGAGCATCAGGAAATTATGATTTAGTCCCAGTAAACCTGTTCTTATAAAATAGTAATCGTTTTATTAGTTTATACCAGTTTGACAGTTTGATACTGAATGCAAAATTGAATGAAAACAAGGTAATGAAAAAGGAAATTAATTGAATGATTAACAACCAATTAATAAAAGACTTAATATGGATCAGTTTTAGAGTTGTTGGAGTCCTTGTCAGGAAATGACGAGATAGCCCGTCAATTTGGGTTAGAAACCTTTTCGTTCTTCCACCTCATTGTATACAGTGGAATCGTCTAGCAAGTTTTGAATAAATAGACAGCAACTTTCGAAGGTCGTTTATGAATTAGAGGAAAAGTGGGGAAACAAAGACCCTCTCCTGGGGTGTGCCAGGAGTTACCTCTGCCCAGCTTGATTCAGCTCCATTAATTACAACCCTTCTTCCTTCCTGTTAGAAATGCAGATATCCATGAAATGGTAGGGGGATTGATTCCATATGATTTAAGCTACTTTTATAATTCGTATGAAACTACCTGAAGATGGAGTGTGTCACAGTTTGTAAATTGTCCAAATCCAGATGGATTAAATACTAAGCGCTTGTAGCGTATAATATCCATGATACGATAGGATATGTAATGCGTTTTGTGGTAATAGGTTGACCTTGTTTAGGTTTTTTTTATTTCCTATGATGGTCATTAGAGAGGCGTTAAGTTTAGTGTTGATGATGCCAAACTTTTGCAATTGGATGATCGAATGAAGTTTTCGCATCTTCGCGAAGAGTAGAAACCGAGCAACAACTGCTTGTTTTTGTCAGTAATGTCATTAAGTACATTTGATAGAAACAGCGGACTTCCATCGGGAAAACATTGCTTTCTATCAATGAAGAAAAACATTGGAAAACAAGGGCGGTTAATAGCATTACCATCTAGATACAAATAGATTTTAGGCGTAGGTTGCACAGCATGCAATCGATGCAATTGGTGGTGGGCTTACCAAAAAACAAAACATTTACTCTAAATCCTCTATGGAAACATCTTTGGATTGGATACAAAAATTCACCTGCTTATTTCATTAGAAACACTAACTGTTTCACTCGACTAGAAAGAAAGGTTTATAACAAATCTTGCCAATTTAGCTTCCCAGCTGCCGTAACTTCGAATCGCGATATGCAATTTTGTTAAAATTAATCAATTTTTGGGGTGTACATGACAACATCATACATATATAGATTTAATAAATTCATATCCATGAGTACAATTTACCAGTCTGCTCACACTTGAGTAAAAACTCATTTTTCTGAAAAATTCTGAAAAACAAAATTACGCGCGATGTTTTGCTACAATTTTTATTAAAATGTATTGTTTTGTGATTCAGAAAATTTTGATTTAGTCCATTCCATTTTCTATATTTTGATGTTATAAGTCTAAACATTGTATGACCAAATAAGTTGACTAGGTTTATTTATAAAAAGGCCACTGTCTACGTGTAGAATTTAAAAACAACCACTCAAAAACATGAAAAGACAACATACAAAGACGAATTACTTGCATAGATGTTTGAATCCAAACTTCCCAGTTATTTGAATTTGGGTTCTCATTTTGATTATACTGCATTTTTCCATTGTCTAAATTTGTATTCAGCTGAAAATTTTATCATTTTTGTGATTAAATGTTTAATTAAGCAGTAACAATTTGGGAGAATGTGATTTCTAAACACTAATTTGTGCAATAATAGCAGTGGGATAATAGCAGTTGATCCCGCATGATGACAGGATCACAATTTGTGTAAAAGTGTTGTGAAAACGTAATTGGATGTGTGATAACCGGTTTGAATGCAATTTTAAACGTATGGAAACGTGAGTCCAGTATATGATATGAGAGTATAATATGTTGCCTTAGGGCATTTTTCAATTTTTGTCCACTTCTAATCGATCGATTAACACACGCATTCGTTTCTACGTTTCATGAATTGCAAATGAGTTTATCTACATTATAAAAGCATAGCTGATTAGTCTGACTTAAAGGGCAGAATAGGGAAGAATAGCTCTGGCTGTTTTATACATCTGTCGTTTCATCTATTTCGGTGCTGCTTTTATACTAACCCACTATTTTCATCGCATTCCGCGTGGCCCACATTCCGATCGAAATAGAAATCCTAATAAATAAGGCGATAAATAAAAATAACGACATTTGACGAAGGCAATGGGACGAGAAAATTTCGTTTTATACGAAATAAAATGTACATGCATGGAGTGAATTAAATATAAAATGTTATGCGACCCGTGACATCTAGGCAGAAAATAAGGTTCGTTCATTCCGGTTAATGGGGCCTCCGGTTAATGTGGTCACTTACAGAAAAAACAATGAGATTGTTGAGATTAACGACACCTGGTAAACATACTTTTAGTGGGAAAAGTGGAAATCCATCATATTGTTGATAATTGAAGCAATTTGCAATTGTTAAACAGTCGGAATTCTAAACAAATAGAATTCTAAAGCATGCTCAATTGGAATTCTAAAGCATGTTAAAAATGGAATTCTAAAGCATGCTAAAATGGAAATTCAAAGCATGCTAAGAAATGGAATTCCAAAGCATTCTAAATAAATAGGATTCCAAAGTATGCAAAAAAGAAATGGAATTCTAAAGCATGCAAAAACAGAATTTCAAAGCATGCCAAAAAATAGAATTCCAAAGCTTGCAAAAGAAATGGAATTTCAAAGCATTCTAAATAAGTAGAATTCCACAGCATGCAAAAAGTGATAGAATTTTCAAAGCATGATAAAATGGAATTTCAAAGCATGCTAAAATGGAATTTCAAAGCATGTTAAAAATAGACTTTCAAAGCATGCCAAAGAAAAATAGAATTCCAAAGCAGTTTCAAAATGGAACTAAATGAGAAAAATTGGAACAGAGATGAAAAAATATTGAAAAAAGTAAGGTTTTAGTGTCTCTTCTTTGATTTTAAAAACGAAAAGAAAACTAAAATTTGCTTCAATTTCAGAACAAAAATTGATGAACATAATTGTTGGCTTTTAGAGCTGTTATTCCGATTTGTTAAATTTTGATTTACTGTTAAATTAAACGACATTTAAATAGAATTCTGAATTGTGTTATTTGGATTAGCTGCACGGTTCTGGTAAGATGACATTTTTGTCTATGTTAATTAGGCTAATTCCCTACACATATCGATGGTATGTTATTCTGTATGTGATATGATCCAGTTAATAATACGATTTCAATTCAAATTTATTACCCTACGGTCAGCGTTAGTATGCCATATGGTAGGGGGCGTTTTAATAATAATACACAGTTACACAAAATACAAAATGTCACATAGGTTATCTATAAATACGAATACATGAAAAGCACATAAATGGTCACCCTTGGGACGGTGAAGCCCTATCGCAGAAGAGAATTTGTGCAAGCTTTACTTAAAATATGCCAACCTAAGGGCATACTCAAATTTTCGAGCGAGCTAGGTGGGGGTTGTGATATCGCTAGCAGCATTTCATTGGAGAGACCTGGGTTCAATAGTGTGTTAATTTAATATTATATGTACACATATTAATTCTTTGACCCACACAAGTTAAAATGTGAACTTTGGGGCCAAGCAATAAGTAAATAAATATTTTCATTTTCAAATGGCCATATTTATCTATCCAGATGTGTTCATTTTTAAGGCCTAAACCACATATGGAATAAGTCATGCTTATAAATTGTACAGAAATCGATAAAATTTTAAAATCCATAGCAAACAAATCGATAAACTGTTGGTAAATTTGAAAAAAAAAATGATTAAAATTTGTGATGTTGGAATCCTCTTTGAATAGCCCCGAGCCGAATGATGAAGGCCCTTAGTTATGATATCGAACAGATTTTCTGAGCTTTAATATTGAAAAATAAGTTCGTTTTGATGTCAAAAGCACGTCGCTCACTCGGAAAGACAATAAGTTTGGTTCGTTTAGCAATTTGTTATATCGAAAAGCGTGAAAATGGGACATTATTGGAGCCGAGTGAACAAGGGCTTGAATATGGGGAGAAAGGTCCCTAAGGATGGCAACGTTTTTTACAGTTGAACACATGTTTCCTAAACAAATGTTCTACTAATTATTTCGTAGACAATCGTAACCTATGTAAATATTAATTTCATTAAGTTTAAATTTATGTTTTATTTCCCTAGATGGAAAAATCATAAATGGGTCATGTTTAAAAATATACTGTAGGGCCAGACCAGAAATTAAACATATATGGACATGGAATTTTTATAATAGCTAGATAATCTGAACCTATACGATCATATAAGGGCATGTATTATTATTTATATGGCTCATGATGACCCATATAGCCCATCATTGGCGAAATATGATCCATACATGTCTAAAGTCCTATTGGGACATATATGTTTTTCCTTGTTGGGCCATTTACAGTCCCTTTATCGTCCCTTTAGACAAGGATATACGTGTTTTAACATTCCATTTTTCTTAAAAAAATGTGCGCTTCACCTCCACCTTAACCCAAATTGTGCTGCACCAAAAAAGGTTACATTCAAATTTCACCTCAACTCCCCTGCCCCCCTATGCACATCCAAATTTTATGCCTGGAACCATCTCCTTTACACTTGCAATAACCGGCTCATCCTTCACCACAAAAGCGCGCCCACCCTTACCTCCCCTCATTACAGCAGTGGAATTAATACCTTTTCTTCTATCTAACATCAATAATAATCTTCCAACCTTATGGTTAACTTTTCGCATTGTTAGCATTCTAGCCATTGTCCAACAGCCAACAGTCACGCTTTAATTTTATTTTGTTTCATGCTTTTAATCTCATATACATATTGTAATATTAATGTAATTAAGACGTGATGAGCTGAGACTCGTAGTGTCATTAAATAACCTCTTTGTAATGGACCAAGTATGGACCATATTTAGTGGTGTGTGAATGCAATATTATGTAATTGATTGATGGACCATATTTGTACATCCATAATTTGATTTTTCCACCCTGGGACCTAAGTAATACCGTCTATTTCTTTTCCCATTCCCAGAAACCAAGTATTCGATCGCTACATCCAAATAACATGGTTTGGCCTTTGAATATCGAATATTTCCCCCTGAAATAAGGATTGTAACATTGGTCTCGGTCTCCATGGTCACAACAACATAAACCTGAGGTTATATTACATATACGCCGCGTTTCTGGTGTGTATGTATTTTAGGCTACGGATAGACATTTAACGGACCAGTTGGCTTTATCTCTAGAGAAAAACTTACTGCAGATGCTGATGATGGTCTTAGGACCTCTATCAACCCAAACTCTTCTTTACTTAACTTAAATGTTTTCCTATTCCCTAATGACGATGTTTCCCTTCGATATTCGCCTCGATGAACATTTATAAACAACTCGATCGTATAATTAGGACGAAACGAATGTCTTATTTCTGCGGATTTCAGAATGTTAAATGTGGTTCGTTGTCTTCCCTCCACGAAAAAACCATAAAAACACAAAAATACAATAAAATCATCAAAGACGTATTACCCCTGAAAGGCGTAAATCAATGCCAACACGAGGGTATGAATAGATGTGTGACCGAGATCACATTAATTAGCCACAAATATTTATGCCTTCATTGGCCTGTGACTAATTATTTAATTACCAAAATGGGCATGTGTGGTATACAAGACGCAGTGCATCATGGGAGATCACAATAATACTAAGGGCGTTTGCGCACACACCCGGTCAGCCGGACAAGATTCCGGCTCCGGTGCCAAGTGCAATGCAATCCTATGGGCGCTTGCACACACATCCGGTCCGGCCATTTAGCGGTCAAGGGAAATTGTGTAGCCAGATCTGAACTCGGCCATCAAAAAAGCCATCAGACTTCTGCTTGCCGAGTTCAACGTATGTCTATGTCAGATTGCACACAAATAGATACAAAGCTCAAAACGCGTTTATTTTAAAATATTTGTGATTGTTAAGTACTTTAATAACTTATTTAAGTTAAAAATTCATTTAAATATGACGTTGTTACTTTAATTAAATAAATTAAGGTGATTGGGACAAAACTTTGAATTGTTTTAAGGCTAGATTGAAAAACAAAAAGCGGATGTATCGTTTACCTTTTCGTAAATTTTCTGTATTTTAATGTAAGATATAGCAGCAAAAGTAAGTTAAAACGTTTTGTATTTTTACTTAAAACGTTCATTTTAAAATTCAAAAGGTAAAAAGCAGACAATTTTTATGATCTAACAATAAGACGGTTTTTCTACTTGCCGGCGTGTGTGCAATACTATACTTCCGACGCCGGATTCTTGTGTGTGCAAACGCCTTTAAGCTCGGTGGCAGGTGCTGCTCAGACACTCAAGAACCAGAGTGTGAATTCAAGTGTGACTTGAGAGCGGTCACGGATGTATTGCCCCTGATAGGCGGCAATCAATGCTAACGTGTGTGTACGAATGGAAGTGTCCCAGAGGGCGGCAATCAATGCCAACACGCCGTCCTTCAGGATAAATTTATGTTAGAATTGATGTTGATGTGAATTGTGTTGAAATTTTAAATTTGATTAACGGTGGATTAGTACCATTTATTGATTATTTCAGAACTCCATTCATGCCCTTTTATCCCGCAACTTCCCTTTCTCTCGTATTTGAAAATCAAAATGTGGAAATTGTCTTTTCACGCACCAGTAACATACGTGCCAACTTTACAACGTGTGTGAATATTAGTGCAAATTGAATTGAATGTGTGAAATTGGCTCTAAAAGCATTTCCATGGAAGGCTGACTAAAGGGACCGTATGTTACGCGAACAAACGCGCGCGGTGTAAAATAACGGTGGGGTCATTCACGATGTCCTAAGCATGTATCGCTTTAAAAGAAAACTTTGTGGTTTTTATAAATGAATTTATTGAAATGAAGATTTCATTTCGGTGTTAATGTAACATGTTTTCATATTCAGAAAAAAATTCCCGATGATGGACTTTTGTACGTAGCAGCAAAGCGGTACAGCGTACGTTTGGAGTTTTATTTTGAAATCTCGACATATCTAAAGTGATAGAAACGTTCAAACTTCTCATTATGGCATTAATAAAAATAATTCTAAAATCTTATGAGATATTTAATGAAAGCTAACCTAACCTTTCGAGATGTTGAAAGATGTTTAATGAAATCGATGAAAAGTGTCGTGTTCGTTGCGTAAGATCGAGGATTAAAAATAACCAAATTGAGACTGAGATACCAAAAATGCACGTATAATTGTTTGTGAAATTTCTTAAAAAAAGGTCATAAAAATTGCAGGGAATGCCACGAATAATTTAGCGTTGTCACTCACGCTGATGCGTGAATCTAGGACGAATGGTATAATTTATAGAAAAATATGCCAATACCAGAAGCTGAGTACCGTGTCTTCTCTAATGCACCTTAATGAGATTGTTCCTTTATAATTTGCCCATTTTTTTTTTGGAAACGTTAGTTGCCGGTACTTCGTACATTAGCGATGTACGGTTGATTTTAATGAAACTTAAGATGTGCGAGAGGTTTGTAGAGCGAAACAGAGATTCATCTACAAAGAAAAACCTCATTCAAAATAGATGTAGGACTGTATTGTATAGTAACCTAGACTTTAATACAAGTATATAGCCCTAGTGCACATATATATTGGCCTTTACTTGTTTATTCAATTCACCTGAGTATTCTACAGTCAGCAAATAAATGGGATATAGTAGAGGAGTGGTCGTACCCAAATTCAGGAGAATTCTCCTACATCAGGAGCGACTTAGACATCATTGTTAGATTGAATTTATACTAAATCTTGACTTTTGCCAGGAACGCTAGTCCATCGTCTAATCTCATGCAAAAAGGAGGACCAATAGTAAGCATCCGTCTTGGCATGAAGCCCGGTCAAAGGATTTGAGTGATTATGTCTACTCCTGGAGTGCTCGTTAGGTGTTAATATATGGGAAACAAGATGTGAATAAAGTGAAAGATTAAAACGTTTAAATAAACCCGTAGTTAACTTTTTGTGTCTGGACCTCAACGTGTCCCGATTTAGAGAGTGGAACATTTCTATCACAATCACGGAATATGGATAATAGCCCTTAGCTAATTTGGCGGCCTTATGCTGGAACATCTCTATATCCTGAATATGAACCATCCTGTGAGGGTTCCAAACAGGAGCGCAATATTCCAACATAGGGCGAATCAGAGTTGCATAGCCAGTTTCCGCTACGTTCTCCGCTCTTTCTCGCAGTACGCGTTGAAACATTCTAAGGTGTTAATTTGCTGCACCAACAATTTTTGTGAAATGGTGATTCCAAGAGAGATTTTTGGTAATATAAACCCTCAGATACTTGACAGTATCAACGACAGCGAGTTAAACACAATCCAGAAAGTACTCAGTTTGGGAGTATTCTGTTTATGAGAGAAACGCATCACTACTCATTTCCCCATAACTAATTTCAACTGCCATTCATCGCACCAGGAAGCCAGTACAACGAGTTAACCCCTCAATTTTGATGGGGCAAAAAACCTGCCTTCTTCCACCTCATCATATACATTGGAATCGTCTGCAAAATGTTTTGAATAACTAGACAAAGACTTTGGAAGGTTGGTTATGAATAAGGGAAAAAGTAATATTTCAAGGACGCTACCCTGGGATATGCCAGAGGCTACATCTGCTCAGCTTGATTCAGCTCCATTAATTACAACCCTGTGCCTCCTTCCTGTTAGAAATGCGGTTTATGAATGAGTTTAAACATATTTTCTCGCACAATGTTGTCATTATTATTTTTCAATATTAAATTCCTCTTACACTTATTTGTCATTTTGATTATCTTGTACTCTATTCATTTATAGTAACCCTCTTTGCATAACAGGTTTACTTTAGCTTATCTTCAAATCGTGTTGTTGCTAAACAATAATTTCGTTTTACAAAGATGTTTTTGAAGTGTCTTAGTAATTATAGGATTTATCTTATGAAAATTATTAGACAAGTTTCACCTTCTGCTACACAATCCTCTTTTATGCACAGCACACGGCCTTAATAACAAGTTACCACAATGGTGCTTCATATTTTATTGTGGTTTTCTTTTATATTAATACATTTTTTTTATCTTTAAAGCATTAATCCAACTTGTTATGCATCAGGACATTTTCTATAGCAACTTTCTCCACACGATATTGGCAAATTTGTTTGTATATTTCCATATGTACATCCTCAATTTTTGATTTGGAATTATACATGTCCATATATGTAATATCCCATACAAAAATGATTTTGGGCGCTACTGGTCTGACTTGGCCCGTATGTCCATTTAGTGGTCTGAGTTCATTTGATGTGGATTCCTAGTCTGTAAATTAACTTGAGGGTTGCCGATCCCTGCGGTCTTGGTAATTATGTGTTTGCTCTCTCGATTCCAAGATGCAGGGGTTCACTACCCGAGCGAGGTTAGCCAAGTTGAAGCTCATTGGTTTCAATGGGACACACTGCAGTTTTTAATCCCCACAACTAAATAATTGAACTGGTTCCAAGTTTGGGTGATTTTATTACCGAAAACCTGTTTGTCTTAACGACCAACCGATTTTGGGTGATCAAAAGTGGAAAAACAACTAGTTGCCTTGCCTAAAGGGATGGTAAGTGATTTGGCCTTGGTGACTACAATGGCATGTTGTTCTGACAAAAGAATAGCAGGTGGTGTCAACCCCAGGGGTTAGTGTTACATAATATGAAGTTGTTCTGTAAGAGGTGGTGAAGGAATCAGCATTTCTGTCATTTCCAAATGTTCTCATCTATGTATCACAAATTAATTCTATCAAACTACAGGAACCGTAGTTTAGTTTTCTGTATGTACAACTGTTTCTACCCAATAGTGCCCAATTTGGTTTTTTGTTCAACGTATATATCTCTAGTCAACAAAAAGCAAATAGTAATTTAAAATTAACTTGTTTTCCATTAAAGCCTTATAAAAAACTGTCTTCTAGTTTACTTTAGTTAATTGAGTGTGTAGTATAACGAGATTTAGACCTAGCAGTTAGTCGCATATATAATGATGCACTTCATTTCTCGGTGCATTTTGTAGCCACTTATATTCACGTGTGGTGTACATGTACTAGTGTCTTCTTCTTCTTTAAGAGACACTCGGCGAAATATATATTTTTTTATATGTTAAAGCTCATCGATCGGAGGCAGTGCCAACTTTGATGAATCGAATTAGATAAACAAGCTCGAATAAAGACTCATTCGTGGATCACAATGACACGATGTTTGATGAAAAGCATTTTTCTTTGCATGAAATTTCCCTAGGGATTCAAATGCCTTTTTCGGTAATCTCATTTTCCTTCATTCGGAACTGGTCATTCCGGATAATGAGGTTATACATGTATGTGATCGATGCAACGGGGGATTTTAGAGCTTTGCATAAACATATATGGGGTGAAAAGCACCGCCATTATTATAAATATCCGCGGTAATGTTCCATCGTGTACTTCTCCGATAATAATAAGGTTGTACTTCACGGTTCAGCGTATACTCAAAGGGCTTAACCTGTCTTTGGGCTGTTGTTACTTTGAATGAAAACATTAGCACGGAATCATTGCTTCCATCAATACACGTTTTCACTTAACACTGTGTTTGGATAAGGTGTGCTGCCAACTGCCTCAATCCATACATTTTATGTATATAAACAGTGTTAGAGTAGCGTGCCTTATACGTGTTGGATAACACCTCCAGAATGTCCAAAACAGACATGCGGAAAAGTGGTGATACATTTCAATTCAACTCAGTACCCTACAGTCAGCAAATAAATGCCATATGGTATGGGGGTCGCACCCCTTTTCAGGAGAATGATCCTACATCAGTAGCCACTTAGAAATCATTGTTAGATTGAATTTCTACTGAAATTGGACGTCTGCCAAGTCTGCGAAGTGTCCTTGAATATGTAAAGCAGGGGTCTTGGAATCCTTGAAATTTGCTTGAATTTGTACAATCTCACAATTTTATGTCCAGTGGTCGTGCTATCAGTTTGGTAACTTCCATCTAAGTTTTTTTTACCACCTTTGTGCCACGACACTTTTATGTCTAGCTTAATGTGTCGTGAGCTGAAAAAGTGTAAAATCACTGCTGCGCAAATTATATATTTCAAAAATGTGAAATTTTTCAGTCGAATTATCAATAACTAAAGTGGATAATCATGGATCATTAGATTAAAACAATGATTCGTAATTCACGAGCAGAATAATTTTAAAAAAACGATTTTATAAAAACATTCATTCTTTATTTTCTGAACTTTTCTTTTGTTTTTAAAATGTCTAGTTTATGAATCGATAATGTTACAAAAAATTCACTACGATGAAATGAAATGTTGTTTGCACAATGAAATGAGAAAAATGTAGTTTTTTTGTGTTTTCATAAAGTGCATTTTCTAAAAAAATGATTATTTGATAAACACATGGATTTGAATATAATTTGACATTTTATTTATTCAGAGTATAAATAAGATAAACTATTTATAAATGTATATTGATCGGTGGTCTATTATCGCTTTTTAATAGTTATAACAATTTACATTTAATATCTTTTAAACTTCCAGTAATATGTACAAAATACTGTGTTTAAATTTAAATTAATACAAAAGGTGAACTGGAACACTTAACAGTTTCTACCATTTATGAAAAATTTCAAACAAAACAATTTTAAAAATTGAATTATAACTAGCTACAGTGTGAGTCATAAAAAAGTAGAACCCAATTAAAAAATTTAAGAAACTTGGTGAAAAATGCTTCAACTTAATTTAGTTCCAGATGCGACAAATTTCGGATTTTTTTCATTTTTTCAACAAGACGGTCCGCCCGCTCATCATGTTCGAGAAACAGTTAAACCGCTGCAACGGGGAAACGATACTGTTCATCGAGCTCAACCACTGGCCACCAAACAGTCAGGACTCGATATACTGCCTGAACCATGATAGTGACCACCAAATCCAAATCACCTCCCGCCTCTTCAACCAACCCTTCCCTCCTAATCTCTTTCCTATTATCTGAGATCCACATTCCAACCCTGTGGTTGATCTATAGATTAGCAACATGGACAGGGAAAGCCCAAAATAACCCACAAGCTATCAATATGTTGGTATCACTTACATTCAATGCCAATCCATGTGACTATTGACCACCATATGGCTAGACGGGCTGAGCTCTGTGACGCCGGAAATCTTATCAGTCCGGACTCCAATCTGGTGGACTACAAAATTTGAGTTCTTGGGGAAAAGGTTTACAAATCGAAGGTTAATAATATCGAAGACTCGAAACTACGAATTAAGAATATATTAAACAATAAGGAATTAAAGAAAAAAAGACTCAATATATTAAATGTTATCGATGATATCCAGTGATTGGGGGTGCTACAGTTCCACAGTGCCTATGCACGAACCGCCACTGGTTATACTGCCAATAATATTTAAGTTTCAATTTCTACAATTGATGAACTGGGTCCCTTTAAGATGCATGTCCGCGTTAGATTAACTCTCGAGAGTTACTCTCGATGGCTACTTTCAGATGATTGTCCACTTGAGTGGCTTTTGGTTGATTTCACCCATCGAGAGCTCCCGGCGAGCATCTTCTATAGAATGCACTCTCAAAACCGTGTCCACTTGTGGAAGTCGCGGAGAGTGCTACTCTCAGAGGAGTGTATGATAAAGTTGGCGTCGCACTAAAGATCGCGTATTCTCACGAGCTACTATCCGAGGCGTGTAACTTCTATCGCGAGCATCTCGAGAGTTTCTCGCCAGGATTTTCTCTCACTTGGAAACGCTTCTTTAACCATTTCCATAATTCATTATAAATTTAAAACGAAATTTTAAAAAATGTAGTTGTTAAAATCTATAATTATTCCGCTAAGATTTGAACCGTGTTTCCACTTTTGTATTTTTTGAAAAAATGTTATAAAAATTAAACGATGGCCTTATACGAAGTTAGAAATTCAGGTCTCCTGTAAATGAATATTCTCCATCTATATATTTTTTGGTACATTTCATGTAAATTTCATACACAATAAGTTAATGAAATTATGTTCGTTAGTTCCATTGTATCATGAAGTTGGACATCATTAGCAGTGTTTCACTTTAATGATATCCATTATTTGCGAAACGAATTTCATCGTGAAAAACAAATTGCAAATTAAGTCAATGTTAAATTCAAAATGCTTAACCGCATTAACCCTTGAAAACCCTTATTAAAAATTCACGAATGTAGAGTTGGAATGAAATGAACCTCTTTTCAGAGATTTAAGTTTGCTTCAGAAATGGTGGAAAATCCTCGAGGACATCTATTAAATTTTAAGTATGTGAATCCCACGAGAAAGTTGATTCGGACCACAATATAACTCATTCGGATCTCCTTTTCTGGTCCTTTTCTGTTCATCCGACTGCGATGGACAACCAGGAGTTATTAGAAATTCAATGATGTCAGCAAGAGACCGAGGGAATCTATTCTAGATGATATAAAAGAGGATTTATCCTCAAGCACCTTGTGTTTCCTGGATGTTTAAGCGGAATTCAACAACATTTCTAGCTTTAAGGAGACACGTTAACATTTGTTCATTCGATGCTCATGTGGATTTACGCTCAATCGATTAATACCAACTTTTGTTTCACCTAAATTGCAATTCAGACAATGGTCTAAACATCAATTCAATTCAACTCAGGGCCCTGAAGTCCTGTTTTTTTAAAGTAGGGTGTTCAGAAAGTTTGTCGGAACATACAATGAAACATCCCGATGATCGCGTAATCCATGGTCACAGATGGTCTTGTCCTCTTACCAATTGAAAATGGTTAAATTTCCGTTTTTAGTGCCCTAAGGATTATGTGTATTTTTTTAAAATTCAAATATAAGATGCAAATGCAGCTATTTCACATGAATGTCTTAATTCCAAATGCATTTAAAAAATAAAATTAGATGTTTCACTTTGCAGTGTACATTTCTGCTAGCCGTTCACTAGCGATTTGTTTCAACTTAAGGCGCGTCTCCACCAAGACGTACATACACGAATTAAAACAACTCGAACCTTGTACGTACATACATTAAAATGTATGTGAAAGTGTCGCCACCAAAAAAATGGGGGAAAACGTGTGCAAATGTATGCATGGTGACACGTGGGTGATTGTTGCTTCAATTGAGCCAATGGCTGAGCCGAGCCGGCGGCTAACGGTCCAGCCGATACTACATATATTTTTCCACTTTGATCTAGACCGCCTCTCGTGCGATTGTTAAATGTACATACACGACTATACATACAAAATGTCGGCTGAAAGAAACCCCGGAAGGCAATTTTTTTTCGCATACCTTCGAAAAAACGTGTATGTACTTACAATGTACATCTTGGTGGAGACGCCCCTTTAGGATTATTATTATTATTATTTATTGCACTGCTCACAAAGGATCACCCAAAACCTGTTTTGGCCGTTATGACAAACAGGTTTTTGTTAATAAAATCACTTTAAAAAGGAAGTTGGTGGGATTAAAAAGTCCCCAACAGGTAAAGGATTGTAATACCCCTCTACCACATGGCATGCCAATGCTGACTGTAGGGGAATAAATTTGAATTGAATTAAATTTGAATCTGTTCGGTCATTCCCGCTAAACTTACGCTGCACACCTGAAGATCCATGTCGACACACCGCGGTTTGCAAAACAACGGCTAAACTCCCATAAAATGTCTGTTTAATGGCATTAATATTAAAATGGCATGATAATAATTGATAGATTTTTATTTACAAAATGCTTGTTTTTATCCGATCTGAATGATCGCTTGAGATTTGTCCAGCGGGTGTTTCGAAATTGTTCCCAACAAGTAATGGAATTGCTGTGCCGCTTGCTAGTCCGTCCCGATAAAATACTGGTCGGTTTGAAGTCCCTATTGAGTTGGCAAGTGCAAGAATTAGAGATGGCAGCCTGATTTGCAACTTGACAATATCAGCGGGATGCGAGTGTTTCTCTGTTTCTAGGTTTCTCCAAACTCTAGGATGGGATGCTTCGAGGACCGGGCGAAACACAACGGTTAAACCCCGTAAATTGTCTATTTAATGGCATTTATATTAAAATAGGATAAATAAAAGTGATAGATTTGTATTGACAAAATGCTTGTTTTTTATCCGATTCGAATGATCGCTTGAGATTTGTCCAGCGGGTGTTTCGAAATTGTCCCTGACAGGTACAGGAATTGTTGTGCCATTCGATGGTCCGTCCCGATAGAATGCTGGTTGGTTTAGAGTCCCTATTGAGTTGGCAAGTGCAAGAATTAGAGATGGCAGCCTGATTTGCAACTTGACAACATCAGCGGGATGAGAGTGTTTCTCGGTTTCTCCAAACTCTAGGATGGGATGCTTCGAGGACCGGGCGATACACCGCGATTTGCGAAACACAACGGTTAAACCCCGTAAATTGTCTATTTAATGGCATTTATATTAAAATAGGATGAAAACAAGTGATAGATTTTTATTGACAAAATGCTTGTTTTTTTTATCCGATCCGAATGAAATTGAAGCGTATTTTGGTTTACGGAAGCCGTGATATAATAAAGCTTAATAAACACGGTTATGTTTGCGGGAAGTAGATGACGTCTATCTGTGATGCTGTCTCGAAAGCATCTCAACTGCATGGCATTGATTATTACGCCATTTTCAGCATCTCTAAAGAGATTTGTTATATTGAATAGATGGCACATATTTTCCACATCAGTCGCTCAGCCGACGTCAGCTGGGAAACAACGACGCTCTCGCTGCTGCTGCTGCTGATGCCAAAAGCATTTTCAACTAACATTTTCAACCTTATGTCTTCTTTTCTTACGTCTGCAAACAACAAAAATTCAATATTTTACAAATAGACAACGTTTGAATATTTTGAGATGCCGGCGGTTGGAAATATTTTTAAAAAACGACCGCAGACGAAATAGTCGATGATGATGATCTTGAGTTGATGAAATTGGAAAAATGATGGGAAAAATCAGAAAAAATGATGTTACGAATTATTAACAACAATTACAAGTTGTTGTTCTTCTTGTTGTTGTCGAGGAACTTAATCAGTGATTAAAAATATATCGAGGTGAGTACATTGTTCAAGTTGTAAAAATTGTGTTACGTGTGTTGTTTTGCATCTTGAAGAATCTTTTACGATTTGGATGTTTTATTAATTTTATTAACTGAAATAGTCGATTTAATGATAATTAGTTTTGTAAAGTGAGTAATTGAGTACAGTTGAACCTGTCTAATTGCATACGATTCTGACTGGTGAAAAATAAGCTTTTAGGCAGGTTATGCGTTTAGAGAGGTTTACTTGGGTCCCAAGTCGGGACCAGAACATTTTATGCTTTTAGAGGGGTTATTTATTTACACAGGTTGCATTTAGACAGGTTCTACTGTACGTTGAATGAATTTGAGTAACCAGTTAAAGAATATACAGAGTACGAAGAGTAATTGAAGTGCCAAATAGGTATGAGTACATAAGAAATTGTATGTAACTGTACTCAAAACGTATGAGTATAATGTACACGATTAAAAATTGTACTCGTAATGGTGAGTACAAATGTCCTCGAGTATTTACGTAATCTGAAATTATGAGTACCGATGTAATCGAGTATGAATATAAAAATATTTGTAAGTAATTGAATGAGCACATACATTGAACGAATTTGAGTAACAAGTAAAAAATACAGAGTACGAATATGGACATGTAGTGGACGTGTCTGTAAAATGTCATGTATGGACGTGTTGTGTAAAATTTCATTTATGGACGTGTATGGAAAATGTCATACATGGACGTGTATGGAGAATGACATGAATGAACGTGCATGTAAAATGTCATGTATGGAGAATGACATGTATGGACGTGTATGGAAAATGTCATATATGGACGTGTGCGGAAAATGTCATGTATGGACGTGTTATGTAAAATTTCATTTATGGACGGGTATGGAACATGTCATATATGGACGTGTACGGAAAATGTCATGTATGGACGTGTACGGAAAATGCCATACATGGACGTGTATGGAGAATGACATGTATGGAGAATGACATGTATGGACGTGTATGGAAAATGTCATACATGGACATGCATGGAAAATGCTGTATACGGACGTGTATGTAAAATGTCATTATAAACATGTGCGGAATATGTCTGGAAAATGTCATGTAAGGACATGTATACACTTCTATTTTATGTGCCATATACTGTACATTCATCTACATGTATGCGTGTTTCCATACGGTGTACATGGACCACAAAATCCAGAAATGGTGAACAGACAGTGTTGGTATTTTTCCATTCTACATAAGTCAAATATTTAAAATGAACAATTGTTTCGAATAACAAGGTATCGCATAAATGTGGCTACATCATTTTGTTTTAAATTAAATTATAATTAAAGATGGTTATTACATGTTTTCAACATAAAAAAATTTGCTTTTATTGCTGGTTTATTTGACATTTACACAAAATTCATTATATTGTAAAAGTTATTTTTGTTATTAATAACCTCCTTATCGTGTACGACTGAAATAACATCGACTACCAATTTAATTTGATTAAATACTAAAATTTTCATTAATTTCAAATTTGAGTGACGTGACGTCAATGTTTCGAACCTTCGAGCTTGTCAATTCTTGTTCGATGAAAACGAATTGTTGGAAAGGAGTGTGCACTCAGTGGCGCACCTCACATCTGGGGCATGTAGCTTGGAGACTAGAAATGAAGTCACAGGGGGGGGGGGGTCTGCAGGAGGGTGGCACCACTCAGACAGGATGTGCACAATGCTCCAGGCAAGTAAACAGGTTCAACTGGAAACCCTGTGACGAGATCTTTTGTCTTGTCTAAAGTTGGCCTTTGGCCAGACAGGATGTGATAGTTTTGTGCTTCAAGTATTATGTCAGGTTCTCGATCACGCTCTAGAATTTTGTGCAGTTTGGTGCCACGCCCATATGGACTGGTGTTTACATAGTGATGCCCCCTTTATCTTTTTAGCTCCGCCCATTACACAAAGACGCAAAAGTGGGTTTCATTTCTACTTTTTCTATTCTGTTTGTCCGGAACATGGCGGCCCCTTCACATGGTTTTAAAATGCTTCCCTGTTTGAAACATTCATATCACACCACATAATCCATGTCCACTATGCGAATTTAGTCCACACGATTGGCATCATCTCCTGTATTCATGCCCTAACCCTTCCATAACCTTGACCAAGGCGCAATCGCCCCCATTCCCACTTTCACACAACCGGAATTATTATCTTACTTACTCTCTAACATCAATAATAACCTACCAGTGATTTGGCTGGTTTACCGCATCGCTGGCATATACGCAACAGCCCAACACCCTGCAACATTGCAGTAAATTAACATTACCCAACCACCAACCATCTCCATGTGTCTCATAGTACCACGTTAAACTAATCACTTGCTGTTTGAAACAAAGGTGGCGCAATAGGTGACTGCACATACACAGTAGGTCTGTAAGGAGATTGTGGTCACGTAGTATGAACATGTGCAGCCTTTACTAGATTTTAACGGATGTACGTCATTTGTCCGGCCTCATTTTTTTCTGGAGCATGTGAACCTGGCATTATTCTATTGGGTTTGGCCCCGGAACATGGTGACCCCTCCGGAGACTGGTCACGTGTAGTGTGAACATGTGCAGCCATTACCAGATTTTAACGGATGTACGTCATTTGTCCGGCCTCATTTTTTTCTGGAGCGTGTGAACCTGGCATTATTCTATTGGGTTGGCCCCGGAACATGGTGACCACTCTGGAGACTGTGGTCACGTGTAGTGTGAACATGTGCAGCCGTTACCAGATTTCACTGGACTGACATCAGTTGTTCGTTTTGCTTTTTGTGCGGACAATGAGAATACGGCATTATGCTGAAAGCGGGAATTAGGTGAAATAAAGCTTACGCTCACATAAATCTAGCCTGATGGTTATTCTACCGCTATCGACACTGAACTCTTCAACACGAATGAACACCAGATGGCACCGCATATGCTCGCAAATGCCACCATATTTTTTTTGATAACCCTACTTAAATTTTAAGTCGTGTTTTTTGAAGAGAAATTGTAAAGACATGTATTTATATTAATGTACATGTTGAGTGCCAGATGTGGCTGTCATGCGGATTATATTTATCGGAAAAAATGAAAACTTAAAAAAAATAAGATTTTCCGCAATATCGGCACTGGTTTTGCGAAAACCAAACGTCATCGTGTGAAATGTGACGTACACAAAAAAATAAGCAAAAATTATTTGAATTATTGATTTTAGATGTGAAAATCGAGCCACGTTCGTACGTGTCATAAATTATTCCTTCTCTGGATTTTGCTGATGGATTTGTGTAACGGAGCGAACATGAAACACGTGTGAATGTTCGCGGTGTCCAAATCGCTTTTTGTAAATCAAGCTTAATTGACGCGTGTGATATTTAACAAATAATGTCTGCTCTTCATTAGCAATTCATGTAGCAGACATGAATTTTTACTATAAATTGAAAAACAAGTACATCCGTATATCCATTTATGCATTTATCCCATCCACTCATTCACCCATTTACCTACCCGCAACATTCATTCATACATCCAATCTATCCAAGGATCAATCTATCACTATCCATCTATTAATTTCTGCATCAATCCATCTATCTCTTCATGTATACATTCTTTTATCCATTCATCCAATCATCAATCTATGCTCGATACATGCATCTATCCAGCAATCCATCTATTAATCCATCCATACTTGCATCCATCTGTCCATCCATCCATTCATTCATTCATTTATTCATCTATCCATCCACTCATTTACCTACCCACTACATCAAATGTTGTTCACTCCATTATTTTAACTATTCATCTAATGATCAATTTAATCATTAAATGCATCCACCCATCCATTCATTCAATCATCCATTCATCCATCCATCCATCCATTCAATCCATTCTTTTATCCATCCATCCATCCATCCATTTATGCACCCTTTTTTAATCCAGCCATCTATCCAATTTATAATTTTATCAATCCATCTTTCCATCCATCCATTCATCCATTTATGCTTCCATCCATCCATCCATCCATTCATCCATTTATGCTTCCATACACCCACCCACCCACTACCCATCCATCCATCAATCAATCACTCTTTGAATCTATCCGTAAAATCCATTCATTCATTTATTTGTAATATCTTCTTTGAATCTATCCATAAAATCCATCCATCCACCCATCAATCCAGAATGTCCATTTTATACTTCTTTGCCTCTCGATTTATATTCTTTTAAAATTATTTATGATTTCTGAGATTTAAGAAGTCCATTATAAACTGAAATCACAACTCGCACTTTGATAATATCTTTTTCACAAGATACATCATTATAATATATTTATGTCGCAGTAAAATGCTTCTGTTCTCTCTTTTCTCTTCTGTCTCTTGTCTCCTCTTTAATTTCTCATATATTTGGTGATTTTAGTTGTTCGTATAAAATAGAGCACGTCGATATCGCTATCTTAATTTATGTACATCTTTAATTCTTAGTAAATACAAGTAATCGAGAAAAATTAACATAAAAGCATGTGGAAAATGAATAATAAATACATAATCACATCCGCCTTTTAAAACCATGAAAATCAACAACCCATAAGATTTTCGTATTATAATTGCGTATCACGCTTCACGTTGTATTAAGATCATAATAATAATGTACATTTTAATTAACATACAAATCTGCGTTTCCATGTGAGATTAACTCTCGCGAGTTACTCATCTCATTTCGTTTTCCTCAAAATTTCCCAAACTTAGCTCTAAATATTACAAAACCCCTAAACATAAGCATCTCCTCAATCCTCTGCTGCTATGCGGGAAAGGCCATCATCAGGGGCGCTTTTGAGAACTGCTCTCAAAATTCGAACATAGATTGTGTTTTGAGAACTGCTATCGAGAGGATCTGGAGAGTTTCTCAACAGGATTTTCTCTCATGTGGAAACGTTTCTACATAAGATTTTAGACGAGATGCTCGCAATATGCTCACGATAGCGCAATCGGCTGAAAACAACTCCCAACTGAGAGTAGCCATCGAAAGTAACTCACGAGAGTAATCTCGCAAGTGAGAGAAACTCAAGATGCTCTCAATTGCAGTTTTCAATGTAGCATGTGAAAAAATGCGCGTGTTACTGTTCGAGAGCTGTCTTTGATAGCTACTCGCAGCTCAACCACATGTCTGTTTTGCATCCTTCGAGTACTTCCTGTGTGAAAGACATTGAAAACATGGTCAAAGGTCAAATAGTTTTGCACCATTAAATTGCGCACCCCATTGTTCCTTTATGTTCCCCTTATCACAATTTTTAATTTTCCCCCTGCTAAGAGCATTTTGGGCAGGAGGAAGAGACTTTTTACTCGCCTAAATGAAAACAAATTGTTATACACTGTGAGCCAAAAAAACGATGCCAAAAATTTAAAAAATGCACTTCCTAACAAAACCTTCTCAGGAAATTCTTTCAAAAACTTTCTTGCACTAAATTTCTTATTTTCGCGTAAACACTTAATGGCAATGCGATCTTCTTGCGTGAAAACCATTCTTGCGAATTTGCTATGATTGAGCAGACAGATTTGTCGGCTGTGCCACCTGCAGGAAAATCAGTGAAATAAAAATTCTGCCATGCAGTGCCACCTACTTAAGGGAAATTTGAAAGATTAGTAACAAAAGTACATAACTGAAAAATGTCATTAAAATTATTGTATTTTTAATTAAGTTACAATGAATTATATTTTGGCATCGTTTTTTTGGCACACGGTGTATATTCGGATAATTTCTGAGCAGACGTTTGTGACGATTAATTTTACCACAAATGTGGTCGTCTAACCACAAAACAAAATGTGAACCATTAAACTATTATTTCTTCACGTAATTTCATTTTGTGGAAACGCACGTATTTGTCATAACTTTCACGTATTCATCGTACCTTAGGGATATAAAATAGGGAAAAAATTAACTTTTAGAAAAAATTTTATCAAGATCAAAAAACTGTTTTGGTTTATATGTATGTGGAATCCAGTAATCGGATAAGTCATTTTTCTTAAATTTATTCAATTTCATTGAAACGTAGAATAAATTTTAGGCTGCACAACCGGTGTGCCGTGAAAGGTTTATTGATGGGCCATGATAGTTTGTTTAGAGGATCTACAATTTATCTTCTGTAAAGATTATTTTATTAAAAACATGAATTTTCATTATTTCATCGAAATTATTTATATAAACATATAATATTTTTGCTTATGTGTGCATCCTTTCTTAGCGTCTTTACAAGGCAGAAAAACTTTTACAAAGTCGCCAGGGTCTGGTTTGTTGTTGTTTGTGGATTTTTAACGTTGGCCTATTTCTGCAACTAAGGCTAAACACCAACTCCAGGGGATGAGCCTTTATCACCCACCTGGGAATTTTGCCTACAAGGGGGAACTTCCACCCCCTCTCGAGGGGTCTTTAACATGCTACAATAAACACCGGACCTCGGTTTTAACTCTCCTTTCGAAGAACTGCCGCTTAGAAAATTACATGTAATTTCTCTCATCCGTAAAAATTTCCACCGATTTCGACCGGGAAGCGAACCCCACTTCTTAGGATCGAGAGGCAAACACGTAACCCACTTGACCGCCGGCGTCGGCGAGGGGCTGGTCAATTTCACAATTGAATGCATTCGAGTCATGTCATGTTATCTGAAATAGAGTAAAGAGAAGCACAACCAGATCAGCGCAATTTAATGTTGTTCACCAACCAATGACATCACTTGAATGCAATCAATTGTGATCCAGCAACGGCAGTGGGATGCCCAAACCTCCAACAAACTGCACCCTCTTAGCCCTGCCAACTGTCACTCCCACCATCCTTCTTCCCTCCCTCGGTGGGAGGATGTGCTTTATACCCGCCTGTGTGTAGGACACACCCATCTTAGTCACAGCCACCTTCTAATGGGTATGCCTCAACTGGTGTGCGCTACATGCTGTACCCCTCACAATAGCACACCTTTTGGTAGACTGCAGGTGCTACACTGCTCTTCACAACTGTGCCACTACAGCTCTCCCACATATTGAGAGAGAATTGATCTGTCCCCTTCTCGCACACTCCACTGTCACCCTTTGTCACTTTTTGTCTGCACCTCTGGCACCATCATCATGCCACCGCCTGATCATTTCTCTCTTTTTCGTTTGTCCTTCCCTGTCCAGTGCTAACTCGGCTGGGTGCATGTAATGGGTTACCCAGCCTGTCTATGGTCCTCTCTGTCTTGTGTATTTCTGCGATATGCAAATATTGTCTCCACTTGTTGACCCATTATATCCCATTCTGGATCAACCTGTAAATTGTTGAGCTTTTTTTAGCCTTAGTTGCCTTTGAGCCCTTAAAAAACAACAACAACAACGATCAATTGTGAAATTGACCAGTTCTTGACGACTTGGTGATAGCTTTCCTTCGCAAATTTTGTTTTTTGACTGTGCCAAAAAGGTGAAAATTCTAAATGGTTTTAAAGTATAAAACTGTCGTGACGCGCTAAACCAAACTGCACATCAGCAAAAACAAAACAGTTGTTTTCAGAAATGCGATCAATAATAAATGTGACAACCACTACCATTGCACTAATTAAGCAACGCTAAACAACTTTCTAATTCGAAGTTTTGCTCTATCTCCTATGGCGCCATGAAAATGACATGCTGTGTCATGTTTGACATGTTTGTTTCTGGAGTCCTCCCATCACATCCTGTTCAATGATGTAAGCACATTTTACCTACTGCCTGAGGGTTTAAAGAAATTTGAGAGGCCCAGACATATGTCCCACCCCCTAGATTATAGATCTAAATCTTTTAATCCAAAATCGAATCAGGAGCCATATTATTTTCTTGCCTTTCCCTATAAATTTTTTTTATCTTATTGCGTGTAATAACGTTTTTAATGATAATAATTTGCTCATGTCTTCCAATTATAAAAATCTAGGGTTGTATTTATGTTTCCAAACGCTGCGATGACCACAAACATGTTCTTCAATAACTAAACGCGTGTTTTCCCGCCTATTCCAATTTCGCTAAAACTCGTTCGAGACAACAAATTGGATGCCATTTTCATGATTTACTGTAATCGCAAAACCGAATCACGAACTATTGTTGTTCTTGCTGCTTAAAATTGGATTCGTTCGTGTTCAACATGTTCCGAGTTTAGAATGTGAAAGCACATGTGGGTGTGTTGTGTTGGAATCCAACTTGGGATTACGGTTATGAGTACCAGATTGCGAAATAATGGTTTTGGGAACTCATTTTATTATAAGTAGAAATGTGAAAATTAAGATTTGTGTTAGCTTGAAGGATGACCCTTATTTCAAATTACTTATTCTCTTTACTCAAATTACTCAATTACTGACTTAAAAAGTCATCGGTACTCATATTTTCAAATTGCTTCAATACTGGTGGGCATTTGTACTCACCCATTGTGAGTACATTTTTGTAATCGAGTGCATTGCACTCGTACGTTTTGAGTACATTTCTTTGTACTCATTACTCAAATTTATTCCATTCAATGTACTTGTGAATTACGAAATGAATCGTGCAACTCTCGAGAGTTAAGAAAATCCAGGTGATAAATTCTCGAGAGTTGAGAAAATCCTGGTGATAAACTCTCGAGAGTTGAGAAAATCCTGGTGATATAAACTCTCGGGAGTTTAGAAAATCCTGGTGATAAACTCTCGAGATGCTCTCGATAGCAGTTCTCAATGTAGCTCATGCTAAAATGCGCGTGCCACTGTTCGAGAGCTATCTTTCTTGAATTTTATCGCTAGTGGACACGTAAGCCCCGAACTCTCCGATAGCAGCTCGCAAACCTAATATCACGTGGAAACACACCTTAAGATTCTTTACGAGATTCTCGATCGCCATGTGCTCTCGATAGCCCAATCATCTGAAAACAACTCAAATGGATAACCATCCGTGATTAACTCTCGAGAGTTAATCTCACGTGAAAACGCACCTTTAATAATATGTCCAAGCATGGTTTAAACGGTACAAAGATCATATACATGTCCAAACATGTTTATTTGTGTTCGTGTTCATTAGATTTCTCTTTGGTTGTTAATAGAGTTGTCCTAATTCAGAATATATCGACTCGTGATGGTGATATTTTTTCTTCTTTTCTTCTTCGCGTATATTTAGGTTGTTCTTCTGAGAAAACCACTGGTCCACCTTTCTTCTTTTTCTTCTTCTTAAAAGCTTTTTTGCGGTTTCTACTTTTATTATCAGCTGCGTGACAATCATTTACTTCACCAATCCTGAGTTATAACGAACAATAAGAAAATCATCGGACAAAAAAAAACAAGTTTTTGGACGATGAGAAATCCCTTTTTCTCATCTTCATCGTCTTCATCTCCTTCTTCTTCTCCGTCTTCATCTTCTTCTTCTTCTCCGTCTTCATCTTAGAAAACGTTTTGAAATCGGATCTCTGTTTGGATTTATCGTCAGTCTTAAAATCCTGAATTTCAGATTCCGAAAAGCGGAATCAAATGTCGGAGTCCACGAATCGATTCGACGGCGTTTTTTTTACTTTTTTTTTTGTGCAAAATGTGAATTTTTAAATTCTTCTCTGAAAATCTTGTTCGTCGATGTCTGAGGTTCGTGTGTTTTTATTTTTAGTATTTTTTTGATAGACGCGCGACGAATTAGTCGTAAAATCAATATTTATTTTCCGGAATCGAAAATAGGCGAAAAGATGGCGTCTCTCGAGATGCCAGACAAAAGAGCGATAAATAGCCCTTCAAAAATAATCCACATTTCAAAAATCCACAACTTCTTGGAGTCTTAAATTATTGTAACGCGAGTGAAAAGTCATCTGAAGTCGACCTGTCGATTCGTATTATTAATTTTAATTAAGATAAATTTAATTAGGATAAGTTTATGTCGAGATTGTTGGAAGGCATGGATCGTACTACAACACCACCACCATCAATGCCCATTGGTGTCTAATATCATCTTCAACAAATCCTTACATCAGACTCTGCCCTTTGTGGATTGTGACTGCGTTCACGGACCTAAACCTCGATGGGATTCTCCCTCTACTGTTGCTGTCACTTACCATAATTTGTGGGAAAATGTGAAACATTTTGTGTTCTGCGAGTGACTTTTGTACTCTCCGTTTACTTCTGTGCTCTCCAATAACTTCTGTACTCTAATAACTTGTGTTCTCCAATGACTTCTCTACTCTCCAATGACTTCTGTACTCTCCGTTGACTTCTATACTCTTTATGAGTTCTGTGTTCTGCGAGTGACCTCTGTACTCTCCAATAACTTCTGAACTCCCTCCAATGACTTGTGTGCTCTCCGATGATTTCTGTGCTCTCCTGTGACGTCTGTACTCTCCAACAACTTCTGTGCTCTGTAATGATTTCTGTGCTCTCCAATGTCCAATGACTTATCTACTCTCCAATGACTTCTGTGCTCTCCAGTGACGTCTGTACTCTCCAACAACTTCTGTGCTCTGTAATGGCTTCTGTAGTCTCCAATGACTTCTGTGCTCTTCAGTGACTTCTGTCCTCTCTGTCGGCTACTGTACTCTCCGTTTACCTCTATACTTTCCAACGACAGCTGTACTCTCTAACAACTTCTGTGCTCTGTAATGACTTCTTTACTCTCTGATGACTTCTATACTCTTTTATGAGTTGTTCTGCGAGTGACCTCTGTACTCTCCAATAACTTCTGTGCTCTCCAATGACTTTTGTGCTCTCCAATGACTTTTGTGCTCTTCAACGACTTCTGTGCTCTGTAATGACTTCTTTACTCTCCGATGACTTCTGTATTTTCCAGTGACGTCTGTGCTCTTCAACGACTTCTGTGCTCTGTCATGACTCCTGTGTTCTGCGATGACTTCTGTGCGCTGCACTGACTTGTGTACTCTGCAGTGACTTGTATTCTCTCCAATGACTTCTGTACTCTCCAATGACTCATGTGTTGTGCAACGACTCCTGTGCTTTGTAAAAACGTCAGTCCTCCGCAATGACTTGTCTATGCAATTCCATGTGCACTCTGCAATGACTCCTCCGCTCCGCGACGACTTCCGTGTTCCGCGAGTGAAGACTTTTGTGCTCTGCAATGACATTCGTGCTCCGCGAGTGTGACGCTGCGTACTCTAGTGCGTCTTACAATCGCAGACAGTTGTGTTCTTCTGTGGATTTACAGCGTACGTTGGCCCGCGTTCAAACGAAGCGATGACGTCGCGAGTGATGGGCCTGTGGTCAGTGGCGCTGATGCGCGTGACTCGCCATTGGTCACCACCACCATCGATGATGGGAAGTCTTCAGTCGGCGTCCGTCCTTCGTCTTGCCTCGACCGTCGGTTGAATGGATCCGTCGTTAAATGCCAGCAGCCGTCCGTTCGGCTTGGCAATGCCGCTTCCGGAAGCCATCCTCACTTCCGTCTTGTTGTCCGTCATCCTCGCCACCACAGTCGTCGGCAACGTGCTGGTCATCTTATCCGTCTTCACCTACAAGCCCTTGAGGATTGCTCAAAACTTCTTTCTGGTGTCTTTGGCGGTGGCGGATCTGACTGTGGCCGTCTTGGTCATGCCATTCAACATCGTCCACACCCTCTTCCGGCGCTGGATGTTCGGTCTTCCCCTGTGTGAAATGTGGCTGACTTTCGACGTGCTCTGTTGCACGGCGTCCATCTTGAATTTGTGTGCCATCGCCACCGATCGCTACAGGGCCATCCACGACCCCATCAACTACGCCCGCAAACGGACGTTGAAACGCGTCGTGTTGGCCATCTTTTCGGTGTGGGTCATCAGCGGAGTCATCTGTCTGCCTCCTCTCATTGGCTGGAACGACTGGCCCGGAGATCTCGATGACCACGCCTCTTCCTGCAAGCTCACATCGCAGAGAGGCTACGTGATTTATTCGGCCTGCGGATCTTTTTTCATTCCTCTCATTGTCATGACCATCGTCTACCTCAAGATCTTCTTGGCCACCAAGAGACGCTTAAGAGAAAGGACCAAAACCGTGCAACAGCAGCAACAACAGCGTCATGGTAAGACGTCGTCGTCCAGAGGTGCCAACAAGGAGGACAATCACAATGACCACACTTCTCTTCAGGAGGGTCTTCAGGAGGGCATCCCACCCGATGAATCCGTAAGCGATGTCCAACAACATCTTCAGAAAGCGGACTCCAAAGTGAGTGACCAATCGCCCATCCACCAATTTGTGGAAGAACGCCAGAAGATCTCATTGTCCAAGGAAAGAAGGGCAGCTCGTATCTTGGGCATCGTCATGGGGGTGTTTGTGGTGTGTTGGCTGCCATTTTTCACCATGTACGTTGTCACACCTTTCTGTCACCGCTGTTACGTGTCGCCGAGGCTGGAGAACTTCATCACGTGGTTAGGATATGTCAATTCCGCCCTCAATCCTGTCATTTACACCATCTTTAATGTCGACTTCCGGCGTGCCATTGTCAGACTTTTAAAATGTGCTGCCTGACAAAATCAACAACTGCTTGTGAGCAGTGTTCTCCGGGAAAAGGCCCTTTTAAAATGCGGTGTGCGGTGGTGTCGCCATTGTGCCAAAATCAGTGGACGTAACTAATTTGGTGATTTTTAGTGATTAATATCAAAATATCAAATGGGAAAATCAACCTGAGACTTCCGGTATTAATAATCTGTTCGGAACATTAAAAATCATGTTTTCGCAGAGTCTTAATGCGGTGTTTCTCAACCGGTGTGCCGTTAAAGGTACGTATGCACCAAAAGAAACATTTATAAATATGAAACATACACATGCACTTGCTAATTTGGTGTGTCCAGATATGTTTGTGAAACATGTATCAAAAACACCCATTTTCTGACATGTTTCTATTTTTTTTTTATTTTTTTTTTTTTTTTTTGGCGTTCGCGCGAGAGGCGGTCTGGATCAAAGGAAACTTTGTTTCAGTGTTTCTTGTGTATGTTTTATGTGTTTGTTGATGTTTTCTTTGGTGCATACTGACCTTTAAGGGTTTAAAGTGTGCCGCAGAAGTTTGCGGGAGAGGCCAAAATGTTCCTTCGATACAATAATTGTAAATATAAAACATTCGTGTCTGGACAATTCCTCGCAAGCAATTTCTCGCAAAAAAATTCTTGCAAACAATTCCTCGTAAAAAATTTATCGCAAACAATTCCTAGCAAACAACTTCTTGCAAACAATTTCTCGCAAACAACTTCTCGCAAACAATTCCTCACAAAAAATTTCTCGCAAAACAATTCACCGCAAAAAAATCGTTGCAAAAATTTCTCGCAAACAATTTCTCGCAAACAACTTCTTGCAAACAATTCCTCGCAAGCAATTCCTCGCAAGCAATTTCTCGCAAACAGTTCCTCGCAAATGGCAAGCGACAAGCGATGTGTCGCTTATCGGGTATAAAGAGACAGAATTTCTTGGAGAATTGGTCAAAATAGCTAGTGGTCTGTTTAGGTCAAAGAGGTGTTAGGTTAGGTTTTTTTCTTAAGTGCTGTAGGGAAAATTGACCTGATGGTCACAAAAAGTGAAACACTTCTCTACTTTCACCATCGCAAACGCCATAGATTTCCGACATGCGCAGTGTGACGCTTTAGCCATATAGCAGAAGTAGCAAATGCTACGGGCCCCGCGTTTCTGAACGCCCCGCGCGTAGAGCAGAAAATGTTTAGCTTGTAAAATTTGGGCCTCTTGGTAACATTGGCTCCGCGCTGACTTAATGCGGCACTATTTCTCAGACTCCAACTGGAAGTTTTTGGATGAAAAATTTAATTTAAAATTTAACACTTTTTTTTATAAAATTTACACTCGCAAATTATTTATATTTAATTCAGCTATCATAAACACCCGTAATTTCTTTCTTGGTGTATGAATCTCTGAAAATTGATGAATAAATAAAAGCATTTTTTTAAAATTTAATTAAGAGAGATTTTCTCGACTTAAATTCCACAAAACCATTAATAACAATTTTCATCATTCATTCACCCACTAGGTTAGCGGAGAGAAAACTCTTTCAACTCCAGCCAAAGACCACAAGGGTTTATTTTATACGTAGTGTTCACAGGGAATAGCTCAAGTGCTACATTCCGCAGTGCCTCGCAGGACACTCGTGTTCTCTGTTTAGTTCAGCAGCCGGTATCCCGAGAGCAGTTGCGGCTCATAGAAAAATTAGAGGGGGTGATGCAGAGTAATGTTGTGAAGCAAGTCAATCGTCACTGCAGGAGCGACAGTGCTCTCTCTCTCCCTCACCGCCTGGCATGCAGCTTTCTATGTGCGCATGGGCACAATAGTCAAACACCACAGCGCTGGAGCTGTGAAACCCAAAGTTCCATACAATTTTTTTTATCTTTTTTCATTAACTGGGTGATGGCTAAAGAGTTAATTAAATAAATTAAAGAATAGATTAAAAATAAATTAAATTAGAAAGAATTAAAGAAAAAAAGGACTCGTTATATTAAATGTTATCGATGATATCAAGTGATAGGGGGTGCTGCAGTTCCACAGTGCCTAAACACGAGCCACCGCTACCCGAGAGATACAGACTAACTATCCAGCAGTACCACGAGGAGGCTAGAGAGCGACTCAACTATGAGTCCTGTACTCGGTGATTAGATCAGAATTGAATCGCTCTGAAAATCCCACTTAACAAATAAAAAACAAAGCATAAAATCAGCTTTTCCTAGGAGCTAAGAAGTTTCACTTCTACCACGCGAGAGTATCGCGCATATTTTTTTTTCAAGTTTTTAAAAATTGTGATGAATTGTCCTTTGCGAGGAATTGTCCGTAAATATAAATCTTTCGCTGCGATTTATCTTAGAGTGGATTGACTTGATTTATAAGAGTGATGATTTTTCTTAATTTTGTTTAGAAAGTGATGACAAACTTATATTTTAAAACATTATGCGGTGTGTCGTTGAAATTTTGGCTCCTTATTTAGTGTGCCGCGTCAATTTGAGGCCTAGTTTCAGTGTGCCGTGAGCTCAAAAAGGTTGAAAAACACTGGTCTATTTCAATGGTTAATTCAAAATCAGATTAATCATTTTAAGATTAATCTGATTAAAATTAAGATTTTTTAATAAAAAATTTTAAATGAAAAGTGCTCAAAAAATAACTCCCGCTATAAAAGTTTTGGTTTAATAATTAAATTGATTTATAATTAAGTTTTTTGCGCCCTATTGAAGCTAGGTCTTTAAAATAGTAAACTAATAAATTATTTGGTTTTATAATTATGAAAACCATTTAATTTTAATTTAATTAACTATTTATTTACCCTTGCAAATAACAGTACCCAAACTTAACCTTGCCTATTAACAACGCTTAGGGGCCTCAGACTTTAAAGGTCTTAATGTGCGTTTCTACTTGAGATTAGCTCTCGAGAGTTACTCGCCACATTTCGTAATCCCCCAAATTTCCCAAACTTAGCTCTAAACATTAGAAACCCCCAAACATAAGCATCTCCTCCATACTCTGCTGCTATGCGGGAAAGGCCATCATCAGGGGACTACATTTTTGGCCTAGCTCTCGAGAGCTGCTCTCACAATTTGAATATGGTTCGTATTTTGCGAGCTGCTATCAGAGAGGCCAGGGCTTACGCCTACTCTCCAGATAAAATTCGAACAAGAGCTAGAGCTCTCAGACAGTAGCACGCTCATTTGTACGTGCTACTCTCAGAGGTGTGTTCATTGGTGAGAGTAGCCATCGAGAGTACTCTCGAGAGTTAATCTCACGTGGAAACGCATCTTAAGATTTTAGACGAGATGCTCGCCATTTGCTCTAGATAGCACAATCAGTTGAAAACAACTCTCAAATGGACAACCATCTGAGAGTAGCCATCGAGAGTTAATCTCACGTGGAAACGCACATTAACATTTTTTTCCGAGATGTTTACCATTTGCTCTGGATGGCGCAATCGGCTGAAAACCATCTGAGAGTATCCATCGAGAGTAACTCTCGAGAGTAGCGCGCCTTTAAGTTTGTTATTTGCACGGATAAATGTATCAAACATTTATCCGTATCGATAAATTTATGAACCATGACCTTATAAGGCAACTTAATGAAATCTCAAACCCTAAAATATTACATAATTTTCGTTATTAAAACTCTCAGAAATTATCGCTAGAAAATATTCTTCCCTTTAATGGACATTATGGAGATTTCGCAAAGGGCGTCATCACGTGACTTTACTCTATTATGATGGTAGATATTCCTCGCTTATTATAATTTCCCTCTCTCTCTCCCAGTATCAATACAATGAACGTTGACGTAGAACATTCTGAAAAAGGTCCATTATGAGGAAAAATGAGGGATATGGCGCTAGGGATTAAGGGCCTTTCGCGAAATACCGGTGTCTCGTTATATAAGGCCTCTGCGAAAAATCCTCGCCCACGAATATTTTATAAAAAACGTGGCCCCAAGTCGCGTTATCTCAAATTTCCATGAATTTTGATAAAAACTTGTCTCGAATTCGTGGCCACGTTTTTCATTTCGAGCTTTAGCAATAATGTGTTTCGTGCAACATTCTGTTTATTTATTTACTCGCAGAAATCCTGAGAGATCGTCTTCTATGTGAGGGAAAGTTTTTTATGAACACTCAACTTTTAACATCGCGTCACGTGGGATTATGAATGATGCCCCAAACTCACAACATCATGGATATGTTACTCCAGGATTCTAAAATCAATGGGCCTCCTTCTTGGATATAACACTCTTCTCGTCAGGAAGCCATCTTGGGGAACCAAGTAACATGTCTCACATATTTCTGAGATAATATCGGGTTTTATCGATTGTAAGACGCGCATTAATTTCAGTACTAACACAAACCAAATAATGTTTTGATTGTAAGAAAAACAAATTTTTTACAACATCTTTTTAAAAATATTCTGCTAACTACATGTACATATCCTGAAATAGTATTTGGCCACATGTATCCATACAATTTTTGGCCACATGTATCCATACAATTTTTGGCCACATGTATCCATACAATTTTTGGCCAAATGTATCCATATAAGTTTTTAGACCACATGGATACATTTGGCCTCATGAAGCCATATAAGTTTTTTGGCCCCATGTATCCATCTTAGTTTTTTCCAAATGTGTTCGATGTGTCCAATTAAGTTTTTGGACCGCATGGATACATTTTGTCAAAAATTGCATTGGATACATTTGGCCTCATGAAACCATATAAGTTTTTTAGTCCACATGTATCCATAAAAGTTTCTGGCCAAATGTATCCATACAAGTTTTTGCCAAGATATATCCATATAATTTTTTTTCCAAATGTATCCATGCAAGATTTTTGGTCTCATGAATCCATATAAGTTTTTTGACTACATGTATCCGTACAAGTTTTTGGACCACATGAATTCATATACGTTTTTTGGCCAAATGTTTTCATACAAGTTTTTAGCCAAATGTATCCATACAAGTTTTTTGGCAAATGGATCCAAGTAAGTTTCTGGCCACATGTATACATATAAGTTTTTGGGCTAAATGTATCCATACAAGTATTTGGCCATATGTATCCATATAAGTTTTTGGGCCATATGTAGGAGACAATGGTGTTTACAAGTCGCTGGATGCATGTATCCCGTTTTTAGAGATGTTTCTTTGGGGGAAAAAGTTGTTTCTTAGAATTGATGAAATACGATATATCCTCAGAACTTTGTTACTTTACACTTTAAAAAAACTGGTTAAAATATTCTCTAACAATCATATATGTTTATATAAGGTGAGTTTCCACTCTCGATGGCTACTCTCAGATGGTTTTCAGTTTGAGAGATGTTTTTTATTTCTGCTGATTATGCCTAGTTCACGATGCATCGCCCGACGTCTTTATCTGACCGTCACTCGATCTGCGCATGCGTGCCAACCTACT
>JAQGAE010000238.1:0-45181 GCA_034696685.1 Julus scandinavius | reverse complement strand
TGAATACATGTATGGAGCGCCATTAACAAACATCAGCAATTATTTGCCAAATTACATACAAGACATCAAAAATATCTAAAACACTTTGACACATTAGATATTCGAAACAGTCTACTACTGCAAACTTGTATTTGAAAATAAATCAGATTTAAAAATTGATTCAAACTTTTTACTGTTTGTTGTCCTATCTGGACTTGTTATTTTTATGATCCTGTGTGGTATTAAGAAACCCGAAATTTATTAAGACAACAAAGCGAATCATAGCAATCTTCCTTGGATTTTTATGGATCGAAGACCATTCCGGTCACCATGTGATTATCGATCCTTCTTTCTTTTATCAGTACCTTAACTCCTTCCGGTTAAAACATTGAGGTCTCACAATGTCTTATCTCTCTCGGGTATAAAGAGCAAGTGAGGCTTGGCAAACTGGATTGGTCCCAATCTGGCAAGCAGTGCTATTGTAAAAGAGATGTTGTTGGGAGGTTAAATAAAAGCGGATTTATGGTGCTCTGAACGACGAGAACTATCTTGTTATATAAAAGGAAGCTTACATGTAATTAACCTCGCTTTTAAACACGTCAAGCTTTTGTAAAATTCATGCTATGTTATATAACAAAGGTGCTAAACTTGAATTTAGTGGGTTGATAATGAAATGCCAGCATTTTTGGAAAATCTATTTGGAGTTTGTTGATCGATGAAATTCGGAAGCTAGACTCATTTGTAACTTCTCATAATCTGGTTAGGAATAAGAGTATTTTTTAAATTACTTTGTTTTCAACTAACATTTTTATGAAAGAAAGATATATTACTTGACATAAAAATTAGTGTTACTTGGAAACAAATTCCAAGAAAACTTCGTGCAATATTTGAGAAGCAGTCGATTATTCAACATTATAAATAATTTAGCTATGAACATTTATAAATCACCAAGCTTATACAAAAATACACAATTATTGCAGGGCATACAATGAACACAATGTATACTAACACTCATTGTATTCTAGGCATTCGCATTTAATTTACAATTGGAAGTGATTAATTAGAGCTTTTTTAATTGCTTAATGGCGAATATAGTTGAATTAGAAAACTCGTGTTCCGTACTCTGCAATGTTACATATATTTGTATAAAAGTGAGAACTGCATTATTTCAATGCCTTGCTTGCTCTAGGTAACAAAATGAAATATTATAACAATAAATGTTGCATAAAACAATAACATACTTTATTAAACTATAAACTACATTTTAAATTGTGATGTTAACATTTTGGGCATTTTCATGTTTATTAAACTGTGTTTGTGGAGGCTTTTATGGGTTTGTTTATGGATTTTTAGTTTCACATCTTTAACATTTATAGATGTTTACAATTCAGCGAATAGCAGCTAGGTGTCTATACACTGGATTAAATATGTATGATGCTTTTTCTAAAGTGCTAACACTACCAATACCCGGGTGAACTATCTTACACTAGCATAAGTTATGTTATGTAAATTTCATATTCTTTCTTAGTAAGCAAACTGAATATCCCTCTGGCTTTCAAAAAATTGTTTCAAGTCCAGACAATTTTCCATAAAGTGCTTTATGCAACTCTAATTCTCAACATAAATAATTCCTCTTCATTTCTTTCTTAAAGGCTAAATTATTCGTTTATTTTTTTTTACTTTTTGTACCTTTGTACCTCTCAGCTGAATGAACCGAAAGTCTGATTCTATTTTAACTGAGATAAGTTGGTAAAAAATCGATACGAAGAGGGTTTTTACTAGAATGCGAGAAAAGGAGAGACACCCTCCACCTTCTCCCTCCCTCAAAATCTGGTTATAAAAAACTTCTGCTGTTTGGAATACGGTAAGCCTATGGGTTCTTTAAGTACGTGCGTCAGCCATAAGGTATATATATATATGTAATTTATTTTGTGATGTATTCGATTTCTTTGTATGTAGCCATGCGTATTAAGGCTTCATTCCTGCTAAGTGTATTTATCAGTATCACGTATATATTCTGCGCAAATTGCCTCTTTGAACATAGTCTTATACTTTAATTATCTAACGTATATTGCTCTAAGCTCATGGTGCACAAGTACCAGAAAAAAAAAATGCGTTGGAGAGAAAATAAAGCGCATAAATGAATAATGTATTTAAAATTTTCAAGGATTTTAGAAATGCTTTTTCTAGAAAGGCAGGTCTTTCTAAATGTTTGGAAGCTATTTTATGGTAAAACTGTATATCTTAAGTTTGTTAATTGAATGGGTGGTAAATGTTTGGATTATTAAAATGAAATGTCAACAATTATATTTAAATTTACATTTAGATTGATTCACGTGCAAAATGTGTTAAAAGTATGTGTATTTCACACTCAAAACATGCATATTGAAAATAGATTGTAAAATGCTTTTTAAAGTTAATCAAATAGCTAAATTTATAGAAAAACTACATTAGGTTCCTTCAAGTAGATAGCCTTATAACATTAATGACATTTTATAAATTCCACTTATTTTAAGGTGGAAATATGTGGAAATATTCTTCTAATATTAATCGGTAAAATCTCTCCATTCAGGTGAACATTCCTTATCTTATTACTTATTTTGTTCAGTTTGAATTTTAAATAATTTTACGACAGTATGATGACAACGTTTTGTTAGATAATTTCCATTGACTTAAAATGCAAAAAAATGTACATGGGCTTTTTATTTTTATTTAGCTTAATCAAGGCTGCACAAACCTATTTAGAAATACAAATTTATTTAAATGACTTATTGCAATGATTTCATATTCGGTTTTTAGTGTCATAACAAAGTTTCAAAACTTGAAGTTTGGTCGCTTTTGGATTACTACTACAAGTCGCCCTTAGTTGTATCAAAATGGGTCACTCGTAGTAGATTTAAGTGTACAATCGCACATGATACGCCATGATTGGTCCTTTTTGCGTGTTCTCGCGGTGTTTTGCACATGGTCGGCATCAATGTCTCTCACGCTCACCGTTTTCTATTGCTTTTTATTTGTTAGTCTCAATAAATACACAGACGCTCGATACTTAATCCTGATGGCGCCTCGGGATTCATGTATAATCATAGGCGACGATGCTTTAAGAATTGTTGAGATCGAGGAAACGTGCTAGAAAATGTCGGTGTTGTGGTCGTGCATTCTCAGGCTTTTCCACCGAGATTAGATTCTGGAGGAAGGATCTAAGAACTGGAATTCCGTGTATGTGACGGGCATCTTAAACATTTCATGAAAAACTCCAGAAAAAGCTTCGGAGGCGGGAAGTTTAGTCCACTTTTGTGGTGATGCTGGATTCCTTAACTTTGCTTTTCGAGAACACTTTCTGTTGTTATTGTTTTCGTATTCAACATGGACGTGTTTCTCATCAATCATTTTCTTAGAAAAATACCTTTTGGTGGTTTTCACGCTGCTTTTCCAACTACCTACAATGATTGGCGTTAATGCAAACGCCATTTTTTTATTACCAAAAATAAGTGATGGGGGATTAAATGAATGGGAGGTATTAGCACATTTGACGATTTTGAAAGCAACGCGATGGGAAACTCGAATTAATGGAATATTGATTGGGAAATCAATACTTAAAAGCGTAATTGGTCTGTCCTGAAAATAGTTTTTTAAGAATATATTATTTATCACGTTTTATCTCATCTTTAAGAGGATTAAGAAATCAAAAGAGCTTTTGTCTATTTGAGTTATAAATATTTTATAAAATATTTATTAAGTTAAGTCTTTTTGACATCACTGACTGTTATTACAGCGTCTCTATAGTGACCAACTTGATGAGTGACCACGATTTATAAATCGTTGGCTTATTGATTAATCACTTTATACTTTTGTTATACTTTGTAGTAATAAAACATTTTTGTTGATTTCAGGTTTAAGATTTGCATTCTTCGAATTCCAAGAGTTGAGAAGATTTGGGGTAAGTTTATTAAACATCTTCTAAGAATCTTCATGTGATCCACCATGTTGTGTATTTGCAGTACTACTGTATTTTGAAATACAGTTCTACGCTTATAAGTCATGGCTTGTAGTATGTTGTAGTTTCTTCGTTCTTTCTTTATTTTCTGTTGTTCTGCCTCTGTTGTTTTTCTTGTTTCCCCAAAGGTTTCTTATAAATGTTGGGTAACGGGATTTTCCTCTTTAAGATCAACAAAAAAGTGATAAAAAGTGATTCAGCCCGGGCATTTAATTACCATCCGTGTACTAAACTTTGGCCAATTTGTCCATTTGCCTGCTTTCTCAAATAATCCTTCACTATAACTAAGTTTTCTGGGTTTCAACATTTGTTCGATATGCCAGCGTGTTGCTGAGGCGTAGAAAAGTCGAATGGTGGAAAACTCATGATGGCAAATTAAGGAATCCTCGAGGGCTTTATCAATTTTGAATAGAAAAATCCACTTAGCCCCGTATTCATTTGAAGCTTTGAAAATAATGTGGCATGGAGAGAGATTGCTATTCATGTTATTCAACGTTGAAATTTTTCAATTTTGCACACTCTTGCCTAATTATACTAGGAAGAACTACTTCATTTCTAATAATTGACATCTATCCTAACTCATCACGTGACTTTTATCAGATGCAAGAGGTTAAGTGCGATAATCTGTCATTAAAGAAACGAGCCAAGTTATTACCAAGTACAAAGCAATCTCGAAAAGGGAGCTTGAATTAGAAAATCCTACTATTAAACTATATTTAGTCATAGATTAGGCAATGACTACCCATTGTTAATGCTTTGAAAAAATCACACCGATATTCATGTAGATAAGAAATTACTAATGATATTATTTATCATGAATTACTGGTTCTTATTATGGTAAGGTAATTATCATTAGCAATGCCATCGGTTGCCAAGTCTGCATATCTAAGAAACATGTTCATAGAAATAAGCATGTTTTCGATATCATTTTCTTGATAATAATATCATCACAGGTCACAGGAAATATTTTCTATTGTTAAGTTTTACCAGATCAATTACAATGGTATGACATGACTTTATGTTAGTTACACTTTTGCTTTAGAAAATCTTTTGATCTTTAACACCTTTTGTTGAATGGTTATTATAACAAGCGAAAAAAGTAATCCACACAGGAATTTCTGGTTTTGTAAAAACATATTCAAATAACAAGTTTGACAGGAATGTGCCTGAAAAAAACTAATCGTTAGATGAAACTACGTTTATTGACCACTCTGGAAGTGCACCATCCAATTGTTTGAGGCTTGTAGAAAGATAACGCAAAGTTTATGGTTGTACTATCGTGTTTCGCTATCCTTACAAAACCCTTTAGAAACTATACCAACATTTTCATTGTTCCCTCAGGTCGTAATTACTTTATATAAACCAAACTTGTAAGTTAGTACTACTTGTTTTGAGATGATAAATGCCAGCAATAAATATTAAATAATGCGTTTTCGAAATGCTTTTGCTAAGAAATTGATCATGGAATATAATAAATTATTATACTTTCTTCTATTTCATAATATTTTTTTGTAAAGTATATGTTAGTATATAATATATTAAATGCGAATTATATTTTTCTTATGGATACCTTTAATATGTGATATAATGATCTGAAGTACTAAGTAGTTTCTTTGACATGTAATGTGTAGACAACGTTACAGCGAAAGTAAGATTTGCCAAAGAATATTAGGCGAAACGCTGAGGAAAATGTGTTTGGAAGAAGTGCTAAACCAAAAGAAAATTGTATGGCAAGAACAGTGATAGGGAAAAAGCGGAAATGAACATTGGATTTGGAGATTTCAATCTAGAATGGGCTGTTTAAGTGACTCTGTCCTCCCAAAATCTCAAGGCATGGTACTTCAATCCTGGAAAGGGCTAGTTTTGTAAAAATCCATAGCGCTGGATTCCAAATTCATACTGCATTCAAGCAAAATAGAAATTTGTAATCTTGAGAGAAAGCATAACGTCTTTGAAAGCCCCGCAAATAAGAATCCTCCCTTTTTACGTAAATATGCTGAATTATTTATCAGGTTAGATTCCATTTTCTCGTGTTTTCAGCGCGTTATTGAGGCCTGTGCAATGAATAAATAATTTTGGATTCGTGTTTATTGCAAACATTTGCCTGGAAAAGACAACCATAAAAGCTTCATAGGATTAGTTTCTCAAGTGGTATAAATTGGTAATGCAATTGCTGCTCAGATGATGTGTGGTAAATGAAACTTTGCATATAGACCAAAGCCCTATCGAGATCATTTCTTTTATTTCACTCGAGATTGTTATTTTTTTGGTGTCTAATGCGCTTATTTCTGACAGAAAATAGTTTTTTTTCAACTCTCACAAGAACTTCCGGATTACATTTTATGGCGTTTATCACCAGAAACCACTAAACTGATAATCTGTTCTTTAATATTTGAAAATTGATCGAGGAACCCAGAATTCTCTTGATATAAAATTCCCTCATTGTATGTGCGTTGAACATTGTTTGATATACACTGTAACATTAATATGGGTACTGCATTATAATAAGGAAAATTTCAATATATCAGGAAATATATAGTCAAGCGATTTTATTTGGATATTTGTATGGACGTTCTCAAATTGCCATGGCATGAATATGGACTTTCCTGGAATATGTAAAATCTTTGAATTTCCAAGGTTTTGTGCTGCTTTTTGTCAGCATTTCCTTTTGAGTACTTCGGAAATTTGAAATCCAACTTTTTTTCCTACAATATATTATGTATTTACCTGACTGACAACTACATTGATGTCTGCTGTGGTCATATAATGCACTCTCGGTCATCTTGGATGATACTTGACAAGCGAACGTGAAAACTTTGCAAATATTGCAAGAGGCATCTGGTACGATAAATCACAATTCTAAATTTGGTTTCATAATGGCTGGACACACGACAAGAGTATATTTGTAAAGCAATTTCGTATTTTGTGGCATATAGGATGTTCGTAGATAGTGTCCTGCATGTAGTGGCACTAGTTCTTGTTCACTCCATCAAAAATTGATTTCCTGGCATTTCATGTCACTTGTGCAAACCTGGCCTCTTTGTAAAGACAGATGTAGTGTTTGGGATTTCTATTTCCGGTCATTGATGATTTCAGGGAGGGCGACCTAAGGTCCAAATATTCCTTCTTTATTTGGACATTGAAGAACTACTGAAGAGGGAAGTTTGTCCTTGCTTATACAAGTGGAATGCTTGCAATTCTTGGTGCTCGTATCTCAAGGAGATAAACAGAAAATTCGGTTAAATGGAAGTTGGAAAATATTTAATAATACTTTTGGCATATGTATACGACGTAAGAATATGTATAAAAATTCAAATAACTTGTCAAATCGGTATTTCAAAAAAGCTAACAGCCATTGATTTGTCTGAAATTTCGATTTAGATTGCGTCCATCATTGGAAAAGTTTTTTTAAAAAATATGTAGAGCCATGTTGACTTTATGTAAAACATTTTGTATATGGAATCATACATACAATTTCACTTTACACATGAAATTACATATATAATTTGCCATAAAATTACCCAAAACATTTCAGTTTACACATCTCGTGCTAAAATGTTTGATGATGAATTGTTGCTAACATATTTGGAAAACAATACGCTGTGTACTTGAAAAAATGTGTGCAATATTTCATTTTACTTATGAATTCACACATACAATTTCATTTTACATATAAAATTACACAAACAATTTCAGTTTACACATCCCATGCTAAAATGTTTGATGATGAAATGTTGCTAACATATTTGGAAGTTTTAGGAAAATTTTCTTAGATTGATACTTGATGTTTATAGTGATTCTGTATAATGTGATAATTTTAATCTTAATTAACGTAATGTGCAACCCATACTTTGTACTGACATGATCCTTATGATGACATGCCATCATTTGGATTTCACAATCAACATCAACAGTAGCTTATCATGGTGCAATCTGCAATAAATGGTAATTTTGATTTGCGTTTCTCCAGGGGTTTACATAGTTAACGGTGACAAAGTGTTACTTTATAAAGTTTTAAACTGTAACATCATCTCAAGGCTTTGTTTGTTAGCAATCGTGAAATGCTAGTTTTGTAAAAATAAAAAAATAACGCCCACACACACATAAAAACCGTTTCATGTTTACCTCGTGCATTTTGAGTCAAGGGTTATTTGGTTTGCTGAGCGACATTGAGCTTTCTTACTGCGAAACACTTTGGTGAGTTTACGATCTCCTTTTGAAGCAAGCTTTTTCATCGAGGCAATAACTGCTTCTCGTAAAAGATACGAGAGACGAGGGTACTTTCAAACTAGATTAGAATTTTACACCTTTTTAATGGGAATTTATAGAGTTTTGGCAATTGGATCGAGCCGCCGCATATACACAACAGTTTGATTTTTTTATATATATATTTCTTATAACGATTATTTGGTTAGCAAATGCTCGTCTGGGAATAGAAATTTCAACCGCATCTAGGTTTCTGTGGAATTTATACCCAGGTATCAGCATACTTGAACACTATAGTCATATCTGAACTTACGCCATATTCTGGAAAAAAAAGGTGTATTCATAGGCTGCATGGCGATAATTTTAAATTTATATAACTTCAAGCCATTAAGAAATATATTTGAATATTTATTTGCATTAAGAAGAGTACTAGGATGGGAGATTATATTAGAACGCTATTTATATATTGTAGTTTGATGTAGTGCTCGGAATAATTTATAAGTTGCATTAATGAAGAATAAACCTATTTGAATATGCATTTGAAAAATGACTAAAAATTAATTTATGCCCTTGGATACAAATCAACTTCTTAAATAACACGATACTTAATTTTAATATCATGGAAATCTGCGATACTTTACATCAACTTTTGATGGAATTCTAAATTAAATATTTATGTAAATAAGGTGAATTTGAAATTCTCTAATGGAACCAACGTTTTTCTTAGCAAAATGTTAATAACATTTAATTTAAAAGTCAAATGAACTTATTTGTGTATAACAATTTCGAATACTGTATACTAAATACACATTTTCTCGAAACCTTACCTTAGATTTCAAACTAGATTGCAACAACATGTTAGTGCTGTCTCTTTCAGAACATTTTCTGGTTTACAAAATTCCTTTTTGTAAATTAAATTTACATTGTATTTGAATTGACTTGGAATGACTAGTTTTTCAAATAGATCAAGAAAATAGAAATATGGGTAATATTTACTTTTCATTTCCCCCCTTTTGTTAATACAAGATTTGACAGGTTTTATCATTGCATGTGCCAGTGGCATTGGAACCAACTTGAAAAGCATGGTAAATCTGGATTAACATAAAAAATCTTATCTTCTAATAGATTTACACAATACTTGTAGAAAATGCTACAAATATGAAATTAATTTTGACGCTTTCCTTTCAATTGTAGACTTGGTCATACTTGTCTGTCAATGGTAATTGTGTACACAAATGTCCGTGATGTAAAGGGTAAAGCAAATGGATTATTTATTCTTCTCTGAAACTACACTCTAGAGTTTATCTGAATGAAAATTGGCAGAAGCTTTTAGGGAAATTATTGTTGTCATTGTGTTTTGCGCAAAGACATCTAATTAGAAAATGGTCTCATATGCAATAACATTTCACGTGATCCTGTCATGGTATTTTCAACGCATGCTACAGTTGCTATGTGAGCACCACTTGTTGCTATTGGATTGACTGAATAATTAACTGGAAGCATCACTGTTGGGACACAACTCGTGAATTATCGCGTGAATGTTTACTTTAATTGCGCAGATATTTTTCATAATTTTGTTGGAATAATAACCTTTTGGGACCTTGCTGCATAATTATACAGACAGTACTTTGTAGTAATCAATAATTTGAATAAATAATGGAAGCGAGAGCATCTTAGCAACAAAATGTTACTTCAGTTATACTTCAGATAACATTTAATATTCCATGAAATAATGCAGTTTACCAATAATTTTTCTGAAATACATATACATATATAGTATAAGACATTTTATACCTAGTGGTTTTTACATTGATATTATATCAGTGAACTTTATTTTTAATTTTTATAACAAATCAAGCATATAGAAAATTATTTCAAACTCCATTGCCTACTGGAAGATTTACTTTTTGGCTACTTTAATTCGGATTTTTTTTACTCAACCCACACATTAATTGGATCATTTAATCGATTTTAGATGTTCAAATAAAGCTGTTGCTCAACGATGACGTCAGACGGTTTACTTTTTTTATATCTTTGAATGCCGATTCAGTGCGTCATCTTTTCCCATTACCATCTTAGATCACGATATAGATGATGCCACAAAATAATGTCAAAAATTGTCTAGATGAATTCATTGATCGACTCATGCGAAATGTTCAATTAAAGCAGTGACTTTGATTCAACCTCAGTTGGAAAAGCTTTTTTTTTTTTTGCCAACACTGACATAACGCCACATCTTCAACCATCGAAGAAACTGCTTTTTCCCATTAATGAAGGAAGCCGTCAAAATGTTAAAAAAAATATCATTCAATCTTTGGGAATGACTCCCTCGCGGCATGCCATGATAAATCCTTCCAAAATCTCTTGCATTGGCACTTCCGATGTGATATCACAACCTAGCTGATCCAAAATTGCTAGAGTGATTTACGAATGACACTGGGTAGCCTCGCTCTTCTGACGATAAGACAGTGGACATTTGCTTAATTTATTGGACATGACAAAGCCATAATACCAGAAACCACCGCAAAATTACATCCATTATGCATCAGCACCTTCCAATATTTCACAAGAGCGGTTTGGACACTAAACCCATTTTATCACCCAATTGACAGTAATGCCATCGTGTTTAACAGAATCGTATTTTAGGTGCCAGGCTTCTCATGTCAAATGTATTTTAAAATACATGTACAATGTGTTCCGTTTAAAACAATTCATTTTATATCTCATTCAAGAGTTTCAATATAAACCTTAACAGGTAAAATTATTTCATATTGGAACCATGATAGTTATGGTCTTATCAACTGTTCAATTTTCAAACTATTGAACATTCTTTAAAAACTGAACGAAATTTGGTTTAAAATCACTGTGACTCAAGTAATTTACCTCCTGGTTTAACCCCTTGATGTTCAACTAGGTACAAGATTTTTGGTGAGAAATCCTCTGGTTAAAATTTCATATAACCGATACATTTTTAACTACTATATAACGACATTTTAAAAATTGAACAAAAAATCCTTGAAAATTTCTGTCATGGGGATATTCCATGCATGGATAGATTTTGCGAATTAACTGTTTTAACTAAGAATTGCAATAATTAATTAAATACGTATGCTAGCAGTAAATAATTTCAATTTTATTATTTAGTTGGATTTTTGCAGGTAAAAATGATGGCATAGAAAAAAGTACAGTTTAGAGGGGTTTATTAGACTAGTGGGGGTTATTAGTTAAGAGTATTTCTGCAAGTTTAAAGCATCTTTAAAATTCTGCAGAAATTTGGTTGAAAGCTGTGCAGACTATTTTCTGGGAATACAAATTGCCAGAATTGTATCAAATTTCTTCATGATAGTTTCTGCAAGAAATGCATTGGGATATTTTTCTGGTCATTTCCTGCACATTATTTTGTTCGGAATATTAGATGACTTTGTCTATTTAGGCACAAAATCCCTTTGTTATTAAACTAGTACTGCTTTTTGGTAATAATCTTATGAGGTTTTTATTTATAACATAGTTGGATTTGATAGATAGGGAGTTGAAATATGTGAACAAAGATGAATGGAAGACTATTGATGGGGAAGAATATGGTGAATAAAAGATATAGAAAACTCATAAATTGTATTGTAATAATATTTACCAAATCGCAGAACAATACATCAGCGCGGTAAAACTCTCGAAATAGTAAAATGCAATATTGTTAGCGGAAAACAATACCCTCATTGAGATATCGTTCAAATTAAAGTGGAGTGCAACGTGGAATGCGTCGAAAGAACTTATCTCTCCGGTGTTTTTCGAGTATAGGTAATGGGATTTTCGAGCTGAGAAATGTTGAATGATGACTAATCCATGGAAGCGACGTATATCTCTCTTCTTGCCCTATCAGCGCTATTTCCTCAACTGTGTAAAGCAGAAAATTGCTTTTCCAGCCATCGTTTAATGCTCTTTCTTGACAATGATACCATTGTGTAGCACACACACAGCGTTGAGAAGGCGTGCATTTGCCAGCTATTGTGAATCCTCGCTGGGACCTCGATTTCCCATTGTGGTTGTGTTGTCTGAACGAGAATTACAAGGGAATTCCAATGGCAAAGGACACAAAGCCAGTGACATCTAATGCAAATGACAAGACTTGGAAATAAGAATTTTTTGGAAAATTTCTAAGTCCTGTGAGCAGTAATAATGTGGTCGGAATTATTTTTTTAAGGTAATTGAAACCCTATCTCTTTCAATGGGTAAAATTGCAACGACACCTACAGCCAAACAAAAAGAGATTAATTAAAAATAAAAATTGTTTAAAATAGCTTGATTCATAACCGCTTGTCGTTTTTCACTTTAAAATAGTAGATTTTTTAAATTTAAATTATTATTTGAATTTTTGCACTCACAACTTGCCTATCTCATGCTGCCACCTGCTGGCAGCGTGTGCAAAATAACGGACATTTTTCAAACTTGTTTATTAATTTAAAATAAATCTATTTTAAAGTGAAAAATGACCTTGCTGATTTATCAAGCTATTTTAAACATTTTTTATTTTTAGTTAATCTTTTTTTGTTTGGCTGTGAGTGTCGTTGCAAATTTACCCATTGAAAAGGATAGGGTTTCAATCCCCCTTAAATAATCGATTTTGTGCCTCCAAGAACACATGAGTGAAACATGTTGGTGTTGTTCAAGAAGCAAATGCTTACATTCAAATATTTTTTGAATTTTCTTTGGCTTGAGATCGAGGGGAAATAACCATTTGTGAAATCAAAGTGCTGTTTGTTTAAATAGTTTAATATCTAAAATAACCATTGCTTGGATAATGCCAAAGAAGAATATTGTCTTCGTGGCTTTGCCTTCCGCCATGGAAGGCAAAACCATGAACCCTTCCACAGAATATCCTTAACGAGGGTTTTATATCTGGCAACTCAATTATTGGCTCATTACCAATGCCGTTTGGTGTATTTAGATCATTGAGCCACTGTGTTTCGTAATTGTCGCCAGTAGATTGGAGAGACGTGATTGCACAGGTTATCGTTCTCGGTGGGAAATCGTTTCAAATGGTGTTGAATTAACCCATGCTGCCAATTCTACCAATTCCGGATATGGTCGGTCTGGAATAATTTCTGCAGGTTTCATACATCACTTAAACGCAATGGAAACACTGATAGATTTGCCATTTAGCTATCCATGGCAACGGTTATGAGAGATAATACAGATGTCATAAAGAATGTTATAAGGAAAATATATTGTGATACAATAAGGCACAGGCAACAGGTCTAGACATGCATTTAGCTTGAATATTGCAGAAAAAATAATGAAGAAGAATCTTGTGGGTAGTTTACTGATGAGCAAGATTCATAAAGAATTGTCTAGGGCTGTAATATATAATTAGTACTCGACGCATTAGATTTAAAAAGTAATATTTGAAATTATATGCATATTTAGCAATCTCTGTTTTCTTCATAATACACCATTTTTTAAGGTTCACTGTTGAGGTGGGATTACAAATGTTTCTCCTGACTGCTATATCTGGAAAACATTGCTAAATTCGATTATTCTACACATAAAGTCAATGCGTCATTTTATTTCACATTTAAGAGTTTGTCCAGTAAAGTACCAATCAGCAATGAACAGGTTATTTCTTGGAAGTAGTTGGCAAGCAAAGCAACCATTTCAGAGGTACTATACATCTATTCAACAAAGAAAATGATGATGATTGGATCCTTATCAATCACCATCTTTTTCTTTGTTGAAAACGTAAAAATGCATTCTGTGATAAATACAAAAATGTTTTTTATCAACGACAGCAGAGTTTGGCACGAATTCTTCCTCTGGTTTCTTAAGGCAGGATAGACAGGCTTGAGATAATGACTTTGAAGATAAACTCTTTTTGTTAGAATAGGTAGCATATGGATGCTCAGTAAATCGATTGGGCATATGCACAAAAGCTGCCATAATTCAACGCCAGTAAAAAAAAATCCTGGTTTATCGGTTATTTAACTGCCAGTTTTTTATCTGAATTATCTCAGTTTTTTTTTCTAGAAGCCTTTTCTTAGTTTTGTGAAGTCACTCATATTGATATTCTAAGGATGCCTCATGTATCTTGGCATTTTCCTTAATTACGTATGTTGAAATATCAAACGAGCCATTAAATATTACACAACCTTTTAGGATGCTATCTTTTCTGTTATCGACTTTTGACAGCTTCCTGTAAAGACATTTTTCCGAGTCCAATAAGAAGAGGAGGAAAGTCTTTTGAAAGTTAAAGACCCTCCTATCTAACATGTTACAATTATCTATCGCTATGTTTAGTCATTATTTCTTGGAAACAAGTTTTTCTCAGAAAATTGGCACTTTGTAATAAAATTTGAATGACATCAAATATATAAACTAATTATTTAAATTTGGCATTTTACAACTTTTATTTTTCTAATACTCTCTCAGAAAATACTATACAAAATAATGGAAATTTCAGTATACCTACAAAACTTAAAATTTTTAAATTTGTATGGTATAACATTGTTCTTATTTTTAATTCGACTAGGAAAAAAAAGACCTTAAGAGTACTTGTTTTTTGTGTGTGTGCGGAAAATGCATTATGCATGGTTTTCTGGTTAGAAAGGTCTATATTTTAAAAAAATTCGGAATTTGCTAATGAAGATAGCATTGCAATTATTAACATTTCATCATAGACAACTATGATTTCATAAAACAATAAGTTGTGGGATGAAGGCAATACCGACGCTGTTATCTCTATGAAAAATTACATTTTTTTAGTTTAATTAAATGTAAACTAACTCCATTTTTTCATTAATTGCACTTGGAATGTCTTAAAATAACTAGGATTTCGGTGCTCTTCATTAATCTGCTAGCAGTAATGGTTTTCATCGATTTTTTTTCATGGGGAGCGCTTTTTTAAGCTGAGGGTCCCAAGAGGAGCTCGTGTACGTTTTTATTCATTTACATTGCTTTCGTTTTAGCGCAAATTGTGTACGACACGTGGGTATTATTGGAATTAATGATGTATTATACTATCGCAACCAGATGTTTATCTGAATAAGTCACGAACAACGTAATATCTATGAAAATCATCGCCGTTTTCACCAATGAAAGCGATTGTGAATTGCAATTAATTTAATCATGGGAAGGGTGGAATACACTCGTTCATATGTAGTTTTGTATGGAAGACAATAAGTCAAGAAAAATAACGGCCCGTTAATTGACCTATATCACGCCAACTATAAACGGTGATATTTGAACTACAATAAAACGTCAACAGACGTTGAAATATTAATTATTCAAACAAGTTATTATTAATTTCATATCATGTTATTTGTACAAAAATTCTCGCAAAACTGTTTAGTGAGTAGCTGGTCTTGCTTGAGCCCCTCTTACAAAATATTACCAATAAACCACATTTATAATTTTCTTAAGTAATACTCTGCTTTTTTCTTGGATATTTTCACAATGTGTTCATCTGCCCATGAAATACGTCTTGTATTGAGCGTCTTCATGGCTCAGATGTTTACAATAAATTCTGTCTGGTCTTAATTCCACTGAGGTCTTCTGCCTCAAGGGTTTAATCCAAAACGAGTGAATTTACACTTGTGTTCAGCTTTAATCGTATCCACATTGAAGTTCGTTGGTCTTTTAATTCCCAAGTGAGATAATTTGTACGAGCTAATTGCTTAATTAAATTCAGTGTCTTGGTTAAACCACAGTGGACTTAAAGAACACAACCTGTTTATCCACGATTTACTTGGGGATGTAATCTGGAATCAAGCAACCATTAAGGTTATTGCGTCCTAAATAATTTATTTTTGATATGTTGGAACATATAGTATAAAACATGACCAATGCATGAATATAAAGATTACTATTGTGAATTGTCTAAAACTATTTTAATAAACCTCAACTAGCATAGTGGACAGTGTGAATAATTTCTAAAAATGTATGAAACTATCACTCTCTTAACTTGCTTGTAAAATTGCTTCAAAAAAGGTTTTGAACGTTTTATTGCGAATACTATTGTTATTTGAAACATTTGTTCTAAACCATTTGGAAACATAATGTGTCTCGTTGGAATGATAGGTAAAAAACTTGCATTTTGCATACTTTGGAAATTTTCAATAAGAATTTTATCAGAATGCAATGTTGATAAGACGATGATGTTTTTTAAACTAAGGAAACGAAAGGAAATCGATGCATGCAAAACCCAAAACCGCTGTGTGATTTGAAATTCACTATAATTTTTTGTATATATTTTCCTACCTGCATTCTAAATATAAATATTTAATCAAAATGGAAAATATATAATGTGAAATGCCAGTGACAAATTACAATGGCGTCGTTTTGCATTATATTTTTATGGGAATGGGGGCAATTTCATAATAACGATTTTGAAAGATCTATTATTCCAATTTCAAAGTATATTCATTTACGTGAAATTGTAGTTCTCCACATGATAAGATGAATAAAAATCGAATTTAGATAATAATTCTCCTTGAAGTACCTAAAAATGTCATTCATGCATCGATTTTCTGTTATTATTTTAATTATGAAAATGCGAATTGATTGGAGTGAACATACGCGAATACCCTAACAGAAATTTTTCATTCTTTTATATGAAAATTATAGTTTTCTACTTTAATATACTTTATATTAGCATCATTATGGTTTTATCCCTATACCATAGGAACTGTATTTTTCCAGAGTGGTTTTTCGGTTGGATGTTTAAGATCTAATTGAAATGTCATCTTTTGAGATTGATCACCAGACGCCAAGGAACTAGGTTCATTTAAATTTCTACTGGTGAAAATTTCACCACAAATGAATACTTCACGGTGTTGAAATATTATTGGTGTTTGCCGTAGTCATGCTTTCCAACAAAAAAGTATCATGAGTTATTAATGGAGACAATGTAATAAAAATAATGGAGTTTTTGACTAAGTAGATCCATTTATCATTTTTTTTCTCCATACTTTTCCAATATATGAGCTAATTGTCAGGGAGAACTTAACCCTGTTTACAGATTGCGTGTTAAATTGCTTTTCTTAAAGATAATCGCAGTGCTAATACCCTTATTGGTGTAGATTTAGAAAAACATACTCATAACTTTGAAAAATGAAATTACAGTGTTTGGCAAAATTTATTATCACCTAGGGAGACATTTCGTTTTACATACGTTTGTGTAAAATAATTTTTTTCTCATTAAAAAGAACAAGGAAAATTGACGTGGCCATAATTCAATATACTTTGATTTATTGTTACATGTTGCTGCAAGTTTGTAGTTGCATTTATGAAAACTTTAATTCTCTATGAGGTTATTGTTCTTGCTTGTTACTTGTTGTTTTAAGCTTTTCATTTTGTGGGATTTTCAAAGAGCTTATTTAACATGGCACAACAATGTTTTAAAGAATGCAAGCTTATTATAGCATTTGGGATTAATTAATGGCGGTGTATAATTTTCAATGTTCTTAGGTGGAATTATAGGAAATCGAGGTTTACAAATTTACTTTCGAAAGTACCTTAAGCAACAAAATTGAACTTGTTGTAGCACTTGCAACATGTTCAGAACATTCACAAATGCGTCAATACATGTAATTTATACAACGTTTTTAAACTCTACGATTAAAAATAACAACATGATTAGTTCTACATTTTTTTAAACATATAAACAAATTCACAAATGCGTCAATACATGTAATTTATGCAACTTTTTTAACCTCTACGATTAAAAATGACAACATGATTAGTTCTACATTTTTTTAAACATATAAACAAATTCAGCACATGCTTCAGGTATATTTTTAAAACTCAAGTGTTTTGGCATACTGCAACGTACATAACTGTGTCGTAATTATTATTAAACTATCAGTTTTGTTCTTTAACTTATGTTTTTCAATTATAATAATGATAGGAAATATGAAAAGAAAATAGCATTTTATTATTCCAAATTTTGTAATTTTAGACACTATGGCTGGTGCTCTCGTTTTTATGAAGGATGTTTAATGATACACGTATGTAGTAGCTTAATATTTGAAAAAGTACCACGAAACAAACTCGACGGCCTCGTTTCACCATACCTAATGAGGCTCTGAGTGCAATTTGAAACTGATATTACTGCTTTTCTCCTACAATAATGTGCCACAATGGTTCGCAGGCTCATTATTTTCGTGAAACGGGCATGCCATCATGTCAAAATGGGTTTTATTGCAGTGCTGCAACAAAAAATTGATGAAAATGCATGCTGTGTCGTATTTTCCTAACCATTTAATTGGCAAGTTTGTTGGAATCTGGAGACAATGTGACACATACTACACACAAGTAGGGCAACATCTCTTTTGGCAACTTTTTAGAACAAAACAACAGCTCATGAGGGTATGATTTTCTTTTTTCCGAGATTGTATAAACATACTTCTTTTTTGAAAAAAAAATTATGAAGGATGCCTCTATATTTTTTCTACGGATGATAGAATGCTTCTATGAAGTATCACCACCCACAATGAGGAATATAACTATTTAATAGAACTTTATACAAATTCACATACATTATAAAAAAAAATGCTTGAAAAGAATAACAATAATTTTAGAATTCAATATTATTCTATTACTGTCCATTGTCCACAGCCAATGACAGCAATTGATATTACAATCTGATATTTTATAACTAGTGCTGGAATCATACTTTCCTCTAAAATGTGCCATAATTTGTTCTTGAACGTCTGGAGAATGTGATTTCAGCTTGGCATATTTAACTGTGATTTTAGACTAATATCCACATATTGAATTATTCAAAGACAGACAGTGATTCCATTAGTGAAGCATTCGCAAGTAGATATATTAAACTGGCTGAGAACCTTTTCCAAGGTCGGCTTACATTGCTTTTATATGATAAAGTTTCTTAAGCGTAATTACCTTCCCTCCTTCAGAAAGTGCCCACGTAAAAGTGGGCAGAAAGAATGCACTTTACTTTTCACAATGGAAAATACGGCATAAATATTTAAGCTTTCACTTAGCTGGGTTTCAAGTCGATGAAATGACACTCTTGGTATTTCTATTCCGCAATTTGAAATGTGATCAATGTCTCATTCGGTGATATGTAGCATTTTCGAAAACGTGAAAACCTTGGATGAAGGTTTTAAAAAATCAAACATGGGCCTGGTTCTGCAGAATCACTGTTGCCATGGCATTTATCTTGTTATAATACAGAGTTGAGATGAAAAATGAGCAGTGATATATGGCCACTTTTTTTAGTAAGTATTGCGTATACTTTCTTCTCAATTATACATTAATAATGATTTATTTTCTACATTGGTTCCTTCGTATAATGTATCAATTTATGAAATCGTTACTTTATATGAAATTGCTAGGCATTGAAAAGAATTTATACTAATGGATGCACTTTACTTTTTGTATATAAATGTAATAGACATTGTAGATTCTTCATATACAAATTTGTTTTACAATAATTATCTGCATTATTCTATCTCAAAACTAATTAACTTATCAAAAACTAAATGCATTAAAAAAAACTTTTAGAAGCTATTTATGTAAAGTGATCACGAGTAAAAATAGAAAAAATAATATTGGTAGTGATGTCATATATTTCTCAACAATATTCTGATAATAAGCTATTTTTTCTAATAAATACAAATTGTATTTATCTTTGATTTTTTTTCTGAAAATGCACACACATTTTTAGTATTTTTTTCTAGTTTTTCCATTTCAGCTGCAGAATATGGGCGGCTTTGTCACAGGCATCCAGGTAGAATATATTGATTTTGTTTTGATCTGCTAAACAATAAGACAGCCATGGTATCTTTGGACATTATCCTTCTTGTACTCGTTCCATGGTGTCTGTATTGTGAAAGCTTGAACAATCATGACCGTATTTCTGGATTCGGTTTATTTGATCGATTTTGTATGTCTTACCCTGGAGAAACTGAAGTTATTCGTCTCCATTTTTTTGTGATACATGGGGAAAATAATGTTTGCTTGAGAATTGTATGTGCCTTGGTCAAATAATATACTATCCATGTCCATTTTTTTACATCATATTTTTATTGCTGAATCAAATGTTTGCTTGGTTGTCACACAAACAACATTTTGAAAGATAGATTCATCAATATGTTGATATCTTAGATTTAAAAGATTTCTTCTTTTGATGAGTACACTATATCCTGCAAGAATTTAATTTACAGAAACGCGTTTTATGCGTGTACAGGTGCGCTCTTTAATTTCATTAAATTATGAGGGAAATCAGAGTAGATGAAATATTTGCTATAATGAATGCTAGTTACCATCTGTTTTTTTGTAAACATCTAAGGTTTCCATCGAGATTATTTACATGTAGAGCTATGTGTGTAATGATAAAGTTTAACACTGAGTAGCTCAATTATCTAACCCAAATCACAAATGTTTTGAAAATGATAGGTTTAAAGCACGATGAAACATCAAAAAATAAAAAATGGAACTGTGTTTAATGTGTTTCATCGAAATGGAGAATGGTAGTTTTATGTTGAAATGGGCAGATGTTTTCAGTAAATATTGCATACATGCGTAGTGCAAAACATGTGGAGGAAATTCAAATAAATTCAAACGTAATAGATTATTACTTAAGATTTTTGTATTAAATAACTGGCGTTCTGGCATTTGTTACAAAAGGTTAAAAAATAACCTTTGTGATTTCATTATTGCCCCTTGCTAAATGTTGGCAATCATGCATAGCAGTGGTGCAATCATTGTTTGCCTACTTATGGCAGCAAGGATAGTCAAAATACGGCCCGCGGGCCAAATTCGACCCATCCGACCAGCTGTGACATTTCGTGTGGCCCGCTGATCCCATTTAACCCGGTACATATAACATTTTGTCATTTTTATTTAAATTAAATGTAAATATGGCTAAATGACACTAACGTTTGTATGGATATAATACTGTTTATGTAGCCTATATAATTTAGCCCAAAAGACCTATAAAGAATTTACAATCTGGCCCGCTGATTTAGTCTGATGGAACTTCAAATATGAAAGGCATAAAATGTTTTATTGCCTATGTTATGCAAAATCTCAATTAAAACAGTTTCCTTCAATCTTTTTATTAAAGTTTAATAGTCACTAAAGCAGTTGGATGCTTATATAAACATTTTGTACCATTGACATTTGTGAATATTAATCTCTAATAAGTTGATGCTTATAAAGTTTGGAAAATGTAAGAGGCAGCATGTGCTCTAAATGTCTAGGTAATGCTGATTTACCCAAGTTCATTAATTTTATAATATTATGTATACATATCACTCATGTTATAACAGTTCAGAGAATGTTTCCACTTTTATGATTTTCATACAAGACTAAATCTCGATATGATCCGTTTCGATAAGCATGAATGAGAAATCACTGTTGAACATACATGTATTATAATGTACGTCAAGATTTCGATTCATGAGAAGTGTAGATATAAAAGTGGGAAATGCAGCCGATGTGCTTCAGTTTTTCTGAAAAACTAATCAATTATTCATCCGATATATCAAACTCAAACACATGAAGAAAATGGTTTTCAATTTCATTTGTGAATGCAAATATTTGTAGAAATATGTAGAATGGAATATTTTTAGCAGTTACAATCATCAGCGATACTTGTCCATTTCTGCGTCGTTCCAGACGTCATGATTGGGTGACCAAACCTATTCTAAACAATATGCAGTCTAGCAATCAAGTTACGAAAAATATGCGCAGAAATTGTTTTTCTATGGGATTGTTTTATTTGCATTGGAGATTGAAAGTAGTAAGTGTTCAAATATTCAATTTATTGTCATATGCTGACGTAATAGGATGAAAATTGAATAAAATCTTTTACGTATAGTATATCTACACTGTTGAACAAAGTATTTAGTTTCTTTTGGCATATATTGATTCTACTAGCATATCACATAGCTTTATAGCGCAATGGACTATGGCTGTGACTATATAGAGTAGAGCAGTATATATGTATGTATAAGTTTCCAAGTAAATATAATAGGTAGTACATATTTATAAAAAGGGTGATAAGCATTGTTTTAACATGTTTTGTAATTTAATAGGATCATCATTATGAAAAGTAAGAACATAAATATATAGTTGTTTTTTAAACCAATTACAGCAAATGGCACCTTAAGCTAGGCCTAAAATTGTCGCGGCACATCGGTTGAAACACACTTGAACATAATGTACAGTAAAGGGGAAGTTTTAGTTACTTTATGAAACGTCATTATGGTATATCGGAAATTTAATGAAATACAGGAGCAAAATCGTGTAAAAATGGTATCTCCACAGTGAATACATTTACAAGAAAGGGTCCATTTTTGTTACTTTAAAAATATCGATCATGTATACGTATTTTAAAAAGTCGTGATTTTTGTAGAGAAATTTAATGAAGTTGAGAGACCACATAAAGCTTGATGAATTTAATGAGATACAGAAGCAAATTCTTGTAAAAATGGTATCTCCACAGTGAATACATTTACATGAAAGTGTCCATTATTGTTACTTTAAAAATACTGTTCATTTCAAAAAGTCGTGATTTTTGTAGAGAAATTAAATGAAATTGAGAGACCAAATATGTCTTGAGCATTCCACAACAAAGCATTCTGAAGTAAAATATTACACTTAAGCTAATTTATGAAGAATCAACTTATTCTCCATGACCACAAGCATCTTATAGCTTTTAATTAAAACTCGTCTGAAATAATTGAGACGTATATTATGTCTGATCTGTCAGTTTATTCTATAAACGTACTAACCCGGAAGGGTCGGCGGTTATTTAGTTGTGCACTAATGGCAAATACGCAACCTCTTTTCTACATATATATAGCTAATGACAAATTTCACTTTCTGACAAGTTAGATGTCGATGAGTGTAATTGCCTTTAGATATCCAGCTAAGATTGTTTGCAATCTAAATTAAAATGTCATCTTAGGGTAAACAATAGTTTCGGTTTAATACGATTAGAGGCGCTTCCATTGAAATTAATGGAGAAAAATGGATTTCTTCTCTGGAGACTTCAAACTTGAGTGCTCTCACTGTGATCACTTAACCATTTCCGAAAATAAAACTCCTTTGTTAATTAATCTGGCTTCAACTGAAGCATGAATGAAGCCAACTGAATAATTAAAATTTGGATGATGACAGGACCATAGGAGACTTCAGGTAGTCAATAGATCTGAAATATAAAGCGTTTTATAAATTTAATCAGTTTTAGCTATATAGTACTTTGTTGGCTAGAATGATAATTGTTAAACGAACAAACATTGCATATTGTATTAAGCAACTATAGAAGTTTGTTAGCCATGCACTGCAATATAAATTTTGCAAATTAGAACGCACAAATAAATGTTATGTAGGACATTATGATAATATCCCAGAAATTGATGCATCGGTTTTTTATCATACATATATTATGGGTAGTCATAAGCATAAATTTTATGGTGCCAAGCCATCATGGCGCAAATTAATGACTTTATGGGCGTTATTCTGGACAAACATTTGTTTTACAGATGTATTGTGTTTACTTACCTAACCGTGATCTGGGGTGTGGTAACAATAATCGAGTTTTGAATTATGAGTGGTTTGCATATTGGCTAATCTATGTATTTTATCAACTATTAAACGTTTTTTGATATTCAGTGGAATATATCTAGATTGACTTTTTGAGAAATGTAGTGTTTGACAGGATATTGCTTTTGGAAAAACATGATGGCCAAAGAAATCAAAAGTTGGGGTATATTGTACACCAAGTAATTTCACAATATTTTGACTATGACTATCCATTCTCAACTTTATGGAGGAAGTTTTAGAAAGATGTATAACTATCTGTTACCATTTTACTAGATTGCATTCAATATAGAAGATTTGTCAAAAAAATTTGCAAGGTTCAGAAGAAACGAGCCAATACTTTGCAAGTGCAAAGTTATATTGGCAAGCTTTTGGCAATAAAATCGTATTGCAGGGAAAGAATTTCAGTTAAATTTCATGGATCTGTAGTTTTTGGCAAGAATTTTCTTTAATTTTCAACAATAAAATACATGGTATGAAGAATCCGGATGTTTGCTTGAATTGATAAAATGCTGAATCGATTTTTTTTCGGTCGATTAGTATTCTGTTTGTCTTGTATCATCCTTCAAGTTTTTTTTGGTCAAGAAAATTTGATTGAAGTCATCCTCATGTTAAATCGATTTTATTTACCAATTTTAGTCTACACAATGAATGGTTTTCTTAGACTCGTATTTATACGATAAGCAAAATTGTTGAAGCGTAGTTGTCAGAAATTGATTTTTTTTCTCTTTCTTAACATTTAAAGTTATACTTTTGTAACCGATAAGAGTGCAAAGCATAACAACACGTTATGGTCAGCGTTTTCCGGACCACATGGAGACTGCGGTGTGACATAAGCTGAATATTTTGAAAATGTCAAGCTACCCTTGGTGCTAAAATGGTTTATCGAGAACAACCACACTGTTTAAGTATTCAGTACAGTTTTGAAACATGATACAAACGTGCGGTTTAGAGTTTAGCAACTGCATTATTAATATTTTATCAAACATTTGCACAGCGTGTGCCATCAAATTAAGTAAAACTTTGGTGTATTGCAATCGATATTTTCAATATACTGTCGTAATATTTCTTCGGTTTTGGTGTAGGCGTAACGAAGATAATTTTGGGAATTTAGTTGAGGAATCATCGATGGCATGACGTGGTTTCCACACATTGTTGTGTACTCGTTATAATGCTCATGGCATATCTATAATCTAATTTTAACTATAACGTTGTGCCAAATACGTCACCCTAGAAATAAGGATATAAACTCGTAAAAAACATCCCTTTTTCCAGAAATATTGGAACATAAATCAGTGTCACGTTGATTTATTTCTTCTGAGGGTAATTTAATTGTTTGAACTCTGTGCTCGATCCTAACCTGTATGATATTCTGCAACAAGGCGATTGTTTTTTTTTGGGGTTTTTTTGCAAAAAAATCGTTGGATGGGATCCAGAAGCGGAGCCTTTGCTGTTAAATCAATTTGGTTTCAATTTCAGTAGGACAGATAAACAATTTCGATGTGGAGAGAAAAACGTTAAAAGCAACCGTGCTAAAATACATCGAATTAGATGTTTGTGATGGGCTTTTTTAGTTCAAATATCTTTTGAGTTAAGTGTGAAAAATAACAATGAAAACTTCAAAATATTCCTCAAAACTTTTGATTGAAATACTGTATATTCTTTGGACTTGAGATACTTAAAAAAATTAAAAGCATGCTTATTTGAAAATATTATTACATATTTAAATAATTTAACAAAGTGCAACTTCAAAAAATTTAAAAAGTACTATTTAAAAAATCCATCTGACAATTCATAAATATTCCATATTTTTTAAAAATATATTTCAAAAATGATGAAAATTGAGCACAATTTCAGTTTAGTTGATGCTTCATTATTTTACCTAGAATATGTATGTTACAAGTTGTGTGTTATACTTATTTTTATGTTTCAAGCCCTGATAGTATTTACATTTTTTTAAGAAAGTACTCTTTGGAGGGCATTTATTATCTCTGAAACGTCGATTGAATGATTCGCTAAAATTGTTGCTCTGTCTCAAGCTGCTTCTGATACATCAATTTTCTACATCTTCATCAACTACTTTGCTATTTGTTGTTTATCAGATTATCCCCAAGAGTGCAGCCATTCACAACGTACTAATAGAAATAAATCCAATAATATAGGATAAGTGATATGTTTGGAGTTGTCCCACGATGTCATCAATCAAGTAACGTCATAAAATCATTGGACGGTGACTGCTTTTACTCATCAATCTTAGTCGGTTCGATGGCTGCAAATGGATATGAATAAAAGAGCTGATTGGAAGATGATCTGGCGAACCAAAATTGGCAAACGATTTCGTGTTTATGAAAGAATATTTTTGGCAAATAAGCAGATTAGGCCTACGTCTAGAAACTTCTTTATAAATCAGAATCCCAAAAATCGACTAGATCATTCAAAGTTTACTTCACGTGGTCTTACTTAATCGTTTGTTTGAAAATTTCTCTCTAGCAATCATTTGTTAAATGCAACTTGACATTTCTGAACTTAGATAATCAATTATTTTGTTGACTTATCGGAAATGTTTTTTAAATTTTTCTACTGATTTCCTCCACCTCGCACTCACTGGCAAACACAAGCTGTCTTGTAATGTTTAAAATGGCAAAAATGCGTTTTTATGTTAGGGACATTTTTAAAAAAAACTCGTTTTGAAATAAAAAATAGGATTTCACAGATTATTGTTCAATATACCAAACTACTTAATGCCAAACCTATAAATTTTCACCCAAAACTAATCAAAATTTCTACCATTTCGACTACGAATCGAACCCCGAAACACTATAACATCCTTAGATACTCGTGAAACTGTAACATGTCCCTACTCCTCCACAGTTCAGTCATTCAAATATCACCTAGTAATAAAAATCCTAAGCACCGCAGATAAAGGCCTGCATTTTATAGGAGTCATTTGACAACTTAGCACTTTGGTTATGGCAATCAACATGAGGGGTAAGAAACCATAAATGTCGGGAATGGTTAAAAACTCGTTCAGTTTTCTTTCCAGAGTGGATTATGGCTTCTCATAGAAGGAGCTTAGCAATTCCAATTGTGAGACCTCTATTAAAACAAAAGTGTGGAAATAAAATCTTAACTTTTCTTCAAGTTTCTTAAGGTCTTGAAAGAGTGATTGTAACTGGATTGACCTGGATTTTTATTTTATTTTTATTAGATTTGACAGCTGAATCTCTCTAATTTCATATAAAGATTACAATTAGATTAATATTCATCTAAAATAAACTTCCAATAGTTGATGACATCTGTTGACTACCAATGTGAGCTTGTTTTTCTTTAAAAATATTCCCTTTTCTGCATCTCAAAAGCAATTTTCCTGAATAGGTCGCAATTTCTTTGAATCTTCTGCTTGTTAAGTTGGGTTCTTCGAATCTTTTCAATCGCATCTAATTCATGACTAAACTTTTTCGTAAACAAGTTTTAGTGATAAGTGTCAGGAGGCTACAATCGCGCTCTAAATGGGATTTCTTTGTAAAGAATATCTGTCAGATTTTCCATTACACGAAATTATTGATTCTCAGGCTTAATGGGGGCAACAATATCCTAATAATGAACGGGGTCCCAGTCCTTTCAAAGTATTCCAAAATTAGAATCCATTAAGATCATTCTTACCAGATTTTGCACAATGCACAAACGCTGTAAACTCTGTTGGCAATCAATCTTGATGCGAGACCCAAACCGTGCTTGCAAAACCGTCCTAAATTTGGAAGAAGATTGATTTGTGCCCCAAACTCGTTTTCGCACCTTGAAACGATGTCTGTAGCACACACACACAAAAAACGTGGGCTGATTTTGAACAAACGCAAAATTGTGAAAGCAGCTGCATTAATCACATTGCTTGTGTTATTTATAATCCACTGTTGGAAAAGTTGATACTGCATAAGAAAGAAAACTTTGGATAAATTAATATAAAAGTTTTACCTATTTCGCCTGTGTGTGTTTACCAGTTTAGTATGTTTAATGATAAATACACTGATATTTTGAACTATAATTTGCTTTGATGGAAAATCTTTTCATAGAAATATGTATGGATTTGTATGTATGGACATACGAGGGGCGGTCAAAATGTGTTGCATATTCGTTTGTTATTCGAAAACCAGATTTCGTACAATAAAACTGAAATAGCCTTTTTAATGAGCCGGGAATTTGCTATTTCCATGTAGGACCCGAGTTCGTTGACACATTTATTCCAACGTTTGATGAGATTGTTATGAGATTGTTTCAACAAACTCGGGTCCTACATTGAAAAATAGCAAATTTCTTGCTCATTAAAACTGCTATTTCATTTTTTTTTTGTACGACATCAGGTTTTCGAATTACAAACGAATATGCAGGATTTTTTGACCGCCTCTCGTATCTAGTCATGTATGGCCGGACTATCATCATAACATTTGAAATAAATAATTTTATAAATTTAACAATTAGTTCTGATAAATATCCATCGTACAACTCTGATATTATGAACACCACAGTTTATCTGGTAATAAAAAAATGTATTTACAAATATGCTATCAATTTAACAATTTAGGCTATCAAATTTGTAATTTATCATAGATTGTCCTAATTTGGAGGTTTCCCTTTGATTTAGATGTTTTAATTACGATTTATAAAATAATAAATTCGTGTTTTTATGATGGCTCTATGGGACCATAAATGGCGTTGGGATTTGTTCTACAAAACCTATTATAAGCAATGCGTTTACACGAAGGCAATTCACAATGCAATAATGAGAAAACATTAAACATTATGCTTTTATAAAATGTTTGAATTTTACTTAATTTAGAAATTAAAACTCAAAATCTGCATTTCATTATTTGCAGTAAAACTAAATCTTTGATCACTGAAGCAATTAATGGTTGGTGGAAGGCATGGATTCTAAATATAAAATCTACACCTTTCAGTTACAGTCAGACAGTTACATCATATTTATAACCTCATAAGGCATTTCATGTATTCCTACACAAGAAAATATACCACCAGTAAAAGTTGTCTTTTTTGTTAATATTTCCTATGTTTGTATTGTTGGGTGTGATTCAATATTTTATTAGTAGATGAAAGTCGCTAGGGACAGACACTCTTGGTGAGGGAGAATTTTGTGTTTGGGCCTATTACCATTTATTACATTTATTACTTGTATGTGTGATGACTTTGGCATGCAATCTAGAAATGTAAATCATTTTAAACAAAGCATGCAAACCGTGTTCCCATAAACACTAAGTATGATGCGAGTTAAAAGGGTCAGATCTTAAAATATCTGTAAAACCTTTCTCCGAACAAGTTTTAGTATGTCTTTAGCAGAATTCCACTAAACGGAATTTCTCTAACGTATCCCAGAGGTATTCCATTTCAACCAATGGAAATTTAATGTCTTGGTCACTTTGTTCGTAGATATTTTCTCGTTGATGCACCCGTTGATAAAGCAAAGAAATACATAATGATAATAAATGGAGCATGTATTTACTGCAAATATGTAGCCATCGTTTTTCCCTTTCTCAAAACTCATCTCCCTGCGATGAAATATAATCTGAAGAGGGACCCAGTTCGTTTCCACCAACTTTTTCCCTTCTCACCATATTAAATATCGATTGGACAGGTCCCATTGTGACGTCAAAGTCGCGGGGGTGTTAAGGCATCTCCGTGATTTTCCCGCGCATTCTTAAGCATGGGTACTCACTTTTTTCAAGCATATTGATTAGGGTAATAAACTGCTTACCACCCCCGCTCCTGAGAAGGGAGGCGATTAAAAGGTGACAGAAACGCCAAATATTGTTATGAATGCAGATTGTGCGAAAGGGCTCATTGTTCCGTAATGCACCAGCGCCAAACGCCTGATTAAATTAATTAAAAATGCACGGTGGGCAAGTTGAGATAATAGCAACGGGTATCGATCGGGCTTTGAAGGTGCAGAGGAATTTTCGCTTGCAGAATTGCGACGAAATTGATAGAGAACAATGGACCACTTGGTTTGAAATTAAAAATACGTGCGTTACTTCGGGAAGGAACATAATTGTATTTAATCTCAGCACACGAAGCATTTTTTGTGAATAAGCGAGGCATTTTGAATGTGATCTTCCTTTCATCAGCTCCACTTGTGTTATCCTTCTTCCCATCTTAACCCCGCATTATCTTGAATTCTTACAATCATCTAACTTTCCAATTACTCGTGTTCTTGCTTATCTTTCCACTTCCTCAATCTGATGCCCTATGCGTTTTTCATTTCAATTTGTGGTTCTTAATTTTAGATTAACTTTGCTTTTTTTTCTGGTCCTAGTAACACTCAATGTTGCAATCAGCACACTAGTGTTGGTGAAACGTTGGCCGTCAGCATACTTGCTTTGGGCCAACTTTAATAAATGATATAGTTACCCATCGTTGATAAAATTGTTGGCAATCAGCGTTGGGTCAACGCTGGCAGATGATAGTTGCCTATCGTTGGCAAATGGTAAAGTTGACTAGCATGAGTTAATGTGGGAAAATGGCATAGTTGCCTATCATGAGTAAATGTTGGCAGTTAACGTTGAGCCAAAGGTGGCAAATGGTAGAGTTGCCTATCCTTACTAAATGTTGGCAGTCAGCGTTGGACCAACGTTTGCAAATGGTAGAGTTGCCTATCGTTAGTAAATGTTGGTAGAAATATTAGAGTTGCCAATATTTAATTTTAAGTTATGTTGGCTGAATGACTAAATTGCCTATCGTGGAACGTGTGAACTTTGTGAAAATTGGTAGAGCTACCAATATTAAAAAGTTATTTAAATACAATATTATAATTATAATAATCTTATTAATATGCAAATTAATAAAAGCATAGTTTTCATGAACCTGAACTCTTCTACGCATCCCAACTTTTCGTAATTCTTTCTTCATTCCTTGGTAATTTGATTCATTTCTTTTCATATTTTCCATTTCTTTCTCATTTTCTCTACATGAAGCCATTTTCTTCATTTCTTATTCTCCACCTCTCTTAATAATGTCATCAACTCCCATTTTATCTTTTTTCTCTATTCTAATTGCCCATCTCCTTTTTGACTTCCTCTTAATCTAACTACTTTTTCTTCATCCTTATTCTTCTTAATACTTCATATATTTTTCATATCCCATTCTAACTCTTTTCTTCACTTACATTTTCATTTATTTGCTGGGAATCCTACATTTCCAAACTTGGTGAGGTTCTCTTTTTTTCTTGTATGTTGATGTATTCTTAGAGAATGATCTCTAGAAATCAGTTGGTTTTGATAAGTGACTAAATGGCTGATTTTGTTATCCAGGATTAAAATGATATTTGAATGATTTGCACGACTTTCGGAAAGATGGAACATCAGATGCTAAACTGAAAGCCCCTTGGCGCCTGCAGGAAACCATTTACTTATATTGTTCGAACGCAAACATAGGCCTATTTAAATACGTTGCATTTGTGTCGGTTGGGACCATAAAATAGGAGACGGGGAACGGAATTGCAGAAAAGGAGGCGGAAATGGCACTTGGTATTCACGATGCACACATGCAAATGCTAATATAATTAGAACGAGCACGAAAGTCGCATGGGTCAAATTGAGACGAAATCATTGGAGACAAATAATAGAGCTTTGGGAAATAACCGTTCAATTAACCCGGCAATTCGGGTTTCGTTTATGGTTTATTTGCGCAATTTCGTAAAACAGCATGCTCATAAATGTCTTGGCTTTCAGGAAAAATATGGATAACATGTTCAGCATATTCGAGGCGATCTGGTATAACAAAAAAACAAAGGATGCTAGATGCAACTGTAGTACAACCTGTAAATCTTTTTTTGAAATTATGGACACATTTTTAAACTTTATTTGAGCAAAACAGATTATATGACATTTTTGGGATACTCTAGTCCACCTACACAGCCAAAATTAAATTCTTAATTTAAGACTCTTACTTGTAGAAGAATTCAAGATCTTTTACGCGTCTTTTTTTTAAAAAAAAAATAAACAAATAAGACACTTTAAGCGTCCTTTTTTTAAATAAGACAATTTGTGTCTTATTTAAAAAAAAAACGACGTGCAAAAAGTCTTGATTTCGTCTACAAGAATTGACACGTAAAGTCTTAAATTAAGACTCTTGTTTTTACAGTGTACGCCATGGTCTAAAAATTAAATTAATTCATCGCGAAATTTAGAGACCCTTGTTAGGAAATTTTGGAAATGTCAATAGTCTTGAAAAAATAAGGTGAAAATTTAGGAATTTTTTTATTAATTATTAATAATCCATATTAATAAACTTAAAAAATATTCTACAAAAATACACTTTGCTGTACTTGAAGCAACTTTTTAGACCTATGGGTTTTCCACAAATAGCGGATAGTTTCTCTAAAAATTGACCACATGCAGGCTACTACATGTGAAATTTTCAATGCCAATGTTTTGGGCAATAGATGTATTTTGGGCATCTTCCCTCCAACCGACCAACAAACTAGCTAACCGACTAACCAACCGTCTTAGATCGATTCTAACCTATGTTAAAGCAGAATTTTGATCGCGCAGGGAATGAAATCTATTGTTTATGAATGATATTGATGAACTGTTAGATGCAGGTGTTAACGAACACATGATTAGTAAGGAATTTGAATTCGAACTATTTTACGCCCGCGGAGGTTTTTCGCCGTTTTGCGTTGCGACCAGTGCGGCGATACTCGATTATTTTGAATTCGTTTAAAACACTGGAAACCTTGTTTTCATCACCGTACTTTTATTATTGCGAAAAAAATCCATCGATTCAACGTTTTCGTATTTTTATCTTTTATTAAAGCCCGATGCCGGAATCGCAGTAGTCATCCGCTACGGGGCTGTTCACCTCTGAAGCGAAGATTCAGAAGGCAAGCAGGCAGCAACCAGAGCGGATGCTCTTGTACAGAGCTCGTTGGATTACGGGATTTCAGGACTGAAAGCGGTCCGGAAAGTCATCCCGATCCACGTGATAACGTCGTGGAAAAGCAGTGAACATCTTGGATTTGGTTGTGGATTACACGCGATTATCCATGCAGTTCCAAACCGCCGGATCTTGACTTTGGAATCGCCCGCCCCCAACGAATCCGCGCTCGTCGAAAATGCTACGCTGGGATTCTTAATCGGCGAAAGTTTTTCAACTGAAGTCAACCTGAAGGTAAGGAACCTTTCGTTTTTATAATTATTATCTTAGTTTTTTCTGAACTTTGCTAATGGATTGTAGTGAAGAATACAGATGGAATGGTAGGAACTTTTGAAAATACTCCTGTTATAACAAGTGTCATGTCAAAACGTGCTTGTGTCTTTGAAGATATTTTCTGGAGGCATAAAGGCGGGTTCAAAATTTCTCAGGGGCCTAAACTGCATGGTCTGTCCCCTGTATGTGAGCAATCATTGCTAGCATGGGTGTACGCATGGTTTGCCGAATTACAAGGGATAAAAACCAACCTTAAATAAAAATTGAAGGTGCTGTAATTTGATGTAAAGCTTAAAATCCATTAGTTAGCACACAAAATTGAAGTATATCAACCATGCAATGAATATTTTCAAGGGTGGGTCCACACGTTAATGAAAGTTATACTTTCGGTTAGAATCTAGAGTTAGGCGCAAATTTTCTCGCCACAAACTCCAAATTCATATATGGTCGTGCATCTACAATCAACTAGTGGTTTAATGGTATTCAGTCAGCAACACGCAGTCGCAATCGCTTTCAGATTAGATCTACACTATATTATGGCGCAAATGTATTAAATTTTTAGTCAGCGAAAATTTGCATTAATGTGTAAAATATTTCTCCACAGTAGACACATTTTCGCTGAATGCAACCCACAACTTACGTTTGTGTGCGTGCTATCAAATTTAAGTAATTTATCAAAATTTACTGGTAAGATTTTGAGATTTCGGAAATGGTTCGTATTGGCGAGAATTGAACTATAAATTCTCTGCTGTCTTGTTTGTCGCTCTAAAAAAACTGTCCTGTTCGGTTCAGTTTACGTTGTTTTTAAATAAAATCGATAAGATCAAGTTGCAAGAATTTCTGCTCTTGCACTGAGCCCTTGAAACGGAAATTGCGTTTTTTTGTAATTAGTTTTACGGAAATTAATAAGCTTTTTAACCTGTTCGAGCGTATTAATCACGAGATTTGAAACGTAAAGAATTTGAAAACTGCTCGGAATTTGTAAACATGAATCTATGCATCTTGGGTACAAATATCTAGGAAACTACTTTGGAAAATTGGTAGAAAAAGTTGTTTTTTAGCCAAGATTTCTTTTTTTTTAAATAAAGCTTTCCGCATTTATTACATGCATAACATCGTATGGAAAACTGTTGATATATTGTTGGAAACAAGTCACGTACACTTGGTAACATCTCACCATAGATTCGAACGTGAAATAATTAAATTCTTCACATCTGCTGACGAATCACATCTTAATTTGCAAGATGAACATATCTCAACCTTTGCATAAATTTGTCTTGTTTTGCTCCTGTGCCAGACTAATTAAACACCGACCAAGAAAGCCAAAATTTAATTAAATGAAGTTAACAATATGAAAGCAACAGCTGGCGCACCGTAATTAAAAGCTACGTCTGCCCAAACCTATTTGGCTTACTTAGGATTTATAAATGTTTAATTGAGCAATCTGGTTTGTTTCTTCCAGTTGCCTTGTTTCTCAAGGGTGTTTCTAGGATGAAATCGATTTTTTTATGTACGTTAAGAAATCTAAACGTGTTCAAGAGTGTAGGCAGTTAAACGGTAAACATACGGATTCGGTATTCTCGCAAAATAGCTGTGAAAAACACCTGTTCTTAACGAAATATTGAATTTTTGGCAAATTTTCCAAATAAATCGCCATATGGTGAGCTGAGAAATGTTTTCTTTAGAGCTGGAAGGTATTTGTTTTCGATTCTAACTATGTTAGGCACTCTTCGGTTTTTCATATTTCTTCTGATTTTTAGTGTTTTTAGATGCAAATTTTGCATTGAAACGAGGTTTTGACGTATCCTCAAAATGTTAACCATTATAAAGATTTAAATGTTAACGACATGCAATATCACATCAAGTTGATATTACGTGCTAGATACGTTAACAGGTTAGGATGAACATATAGAAGCATTGTAGATATGATTATTGAAAACACTAATCTAAAACAAGGAATGTGGTCGATTTAGAAAATTTGAGAGAAAACTTACAAGTTCACAATTTAAAGCAAATGTGAATTATGTTTCAAAATAATCACGCTTTTTAAATTTTAAATTTTTGTGAAGTAACCTTGATAACTCCAATTCCTTCGTCAAAGAAGTATTTTCTGTAATTTGTGAAAACTATGCATTTAATTTATACATTATGCTAATTTTAATAGGAGCATTTAACGAAGTTTTAGTAAAAGTTTGGGCACTATGCTGCTTTAAGAAACCCAAAATATCGTATGTGGATCAAAAATAAATTTTACAATAAACAACCTATATTTTAATCGAAATTCCCTATTTTATTTTTTTTCTTTGCCTATTTATCAAACCGTTTTGCAGTACGTGAGCAGTTTTTCAAATCAGACTGCAATGCCAGCTTTTTCTAATTGCGATTTTACTATTTGAAAAATGAATTCCTCCTGGAATAATGAATGGGCCATTTAGCGAGACATTCTGTGAAAATGCCACGTGGGTATCAGCGGATCTAATAGCGATGACGTAGGTGGGGTAATAAAATATTGATGACAGCTCGTGGGTGTAGGAAGTCGTCCTCGAAGGCGGCGTCGTTCGGAAAACGAGAATCAATTAGGATTCTTGGCCAACAGCCAGAGCTAGGCTGGTGAAGGACCGTTAGACTCACTTACCCACTGATCTTAATGTCATCTTGGATGGCACAAATGTACACTTGATATGAGGCAGTGGTACACGTACTCACATTTCATGAAAAAAAAAACATCGCTGACAGTACAATGCCTCGATGATATTGGATAAAATAAATATTATTATGTTGTCCTTATTGGCTATTAGAGGGATGGAATTTTTGGTTAGATCTGGTGCATCTTAAATTTCCAACGCTTTTCCAAATGAGGAAACGGGCTTAAATTGATATAATAATACAAAATGTTTGTTCAAAAATATTGATCTCAACACTTTTTATCCTCAATTTAATTAAGAAAGGCGCCAATAGGAGCCCTAATGACAATAATTATAATTACCCAGATTTATATTAAAGGCTTCCCCACACAGCATTAAAGCCATCAGTGATTGCCATACTGAAACTTAATTAAGGGCGGCTCGGTTGGAAACTTAATAAAATTAAATGGCTTTGGTAATGCAAGCCCTTAACAGGTGATTTAAGATTTTGGCAGGATCAATATTCTTATGGCATTTTGAGCTGAAACTATGTAGTTTTTTTCTTAGAAACGTAACACGGATTTCAGATCAAATATACTTGTATTTGCTAAGATGTTAGGTGTATGGAATCTTAAATTTCCAGTGAATAAAATATTACAGTGAATGCAAGCATTCTGTCCCTTACATCATCGATTGAATTGCATTCATCTTTGATGACCATAAAATGCACTACTGATCATTGCATTAACATTGGCGGCTACGGTCTCAGACATACTTGATTATTTTTATGTCTGGACAATGCACTTTGGACGGAACCGACGGTTAGAGTCATTGGCCATTAAAGCCATTAGATTGTCTGCGAACTTACGAGGGTCACAGTTACGTCGTAAATTTGATGGCTTTTCGAGGATACATTAATGGAGTTCTCAGATAAATTTCAATTTTCCTTGAAAAAATGTGGGTCTGTATCACTGCTTATCTTGAACCCTCTTGGGTAAATTATATATTGAAGTAAAGGTTTTTTTGTTAATATGCTTGGTAAAAACGAATATCGGAGTCTTTGACACCGTCTTAGAAATGGAATGCATTCTACCGTAGTTTCGAATTTGGGAATCTCGAGCATTTTTTACTCACTTATTTTTTATTTATATTTAGAGATATGTTATTCATAACATTTTCTTCAAGGTTAGTTGGATTGCATGTAATATAGACGTGCACAGCTGCTCGCTGATGAACACTGTTTTAAATGCAAATTTACTGACAAGGTATTTTCAAAGTTTGTTTAGCGATGCCTGTTTAACATTTTTCAAATTTCCTGAATGTTCGTATTTCCAAACAAAAAGAAGCTAAATTCTCATTTGCATTCCAACTAGTATATCTAGGTGTATACGTGACTAAATCGTGTCTCCTGCATATGAAACTCTCATCTTGAATTCTCGTGCAAGTTGGACGCCTAGGGCCAAGAAATCCAATATGGCCATCATGTTCAATTACCTGCAGCCAAATGCAATTTCCCAGCAAGCTGTTCTGATCTTCTTCTTCAACATCAGCTGTTTCAGACTGCCAATGTAAACCTTCCCTGCGGTGATATGGCACTGCCAGTGAGATATGACACCGATTTAATACTGGATTTATAAAAGTTTAATCTGGTTGCTGTTAAACAATGCGGAATTTTATTTATGGCCCTTGCTTGTTGAATATACTGTTTATATGGCTGCGGGGTCCAAGGCTTTCTAAAGTTGTTGTGACTTCAAGTTGATTCGATGATGAAAAGAGGAATTTCCATCTAATTTTTGTTTTATTCGATATGCCACTGGTAAACTGTATTATACAGCTATGTTGACATACTGGAAACTGTCTCTAGGACAAGTTGCTTTCTAAGTGTTCTGGAAAATTGTACGTAGTAATGTTTTAATAGTATTTTGGTCTCAATTTGAAGTCAGATGAGCAACTTGAATTTGTGGTAACTCTGGAAGTTTGAAGCCAATTTTAAAATTGGATGTTTGCTTAAACATAACATTTCTAGGAATAGTGGACATTCTGAAATATGAATGAGTATCATTTACATATAAAGTACATGCTCCGCAATTCCGCGTATAATAACGTGCGTGCAACAAAATTGATGTTAAATATTTAGGTTAGTAAACATTGTTCTCAGCTTTACATTTGCGGTATGGTGGTGTTGTATATGGTTTACAATTTACACACCCTATGTTTAGAGGTTGAATTTAGTTGAGTGTGCAAGTATTGCGTGAGAAATATCCAACTGTCAAGGTAGGTGTGGCTAAATTATGTTGGCTTAATAAGAGAAGAGAATTAAGAAATTTATTATATGGCTTTTGGGTGGTGAAACTCTATGAATGTGGTGCCATAAAACAAAAATAATAGTAAATGTCAAGGGGACGATTCCTCTTTAATTACTTAATTTGTTTTATTAGGTTTTTAAACTCAAATATTCCGTTTAATTACATATTCTTGTAACCTCTTAATACAAGAGACAACTACAATGCAATGTCTACAAAGCCTGTAATGCGTAAAAGTTGCACATTCAGAAATTCTTAGAATTGGCACCCATCTAAGCGCCCTTTGATAAAATGTCTTTTTTGCTGGTAATGTAGGGCCATAAAATGCGTTTTCCGTTGGCATACTGCAGAAAACATGTAAAACATGCAAACTCACCCCAGCAAATTCCTGGTTTTATCACATTATCTCTAATAAAAACTGCCATCGCCATGCGTGACTGGCCTGTCTGTGGAAACCATAAAAATTGGCTATAAAATTTAAGCTGCAACAGATTAGTCTGAACAGTCCCTTTAATTGCTGTTGATGGAATTAAGAGGGGCATTTACATGAGCTCAGCAATAATGGAATCAGTGGATAGCAGCATGGTATATAGTGGTTTGGCAAACCCCCAGGGGAGTGAATTCTAAGAATTCTGCTGGTCGGGTTACATTCCAGTAATCATCAAAGTTTGTGTTTATGTGATCGAGTAAGCCTAAAGGGCTTCTTGCATTCTTTGCCAACTTTCATCTAATTAATCCTCAAAGAACCTGCTAGAAAGTATCATTGCAAAAAGACTTGCACAATTGCAGGAATTGGCACTGTTGCCAGTGGATTTAACGTCGGGCGGAGCACATTTTGTGTCTTTGCATCCGTGGACACCTCGCCACTAATTTGTCCTCGGGGACCCACATCCCCAACACTTCACTGCACAGTAATCAAAGTGACCGATTGATTTTGCCCAGCCAGTGTCTGTCCAATCTAAGCGTTAATTACCTCTGATGAGTTATACAGACGCATCCTATTGATTAACCTCATTTTGTAAGTGTCTTGAAGAGACCTAGTATGCGACTTTCAGACCTGATGGAACCCCTTCTTCCAAAACTCGATTAGTTGCCACTTGTTACAACTTCATGCATGGCAAGTCACTTCCTGTGACAAGAGCAGCTGCTGTTTCCATACGAGACGTTGCGACACTGCAGACCTGTTTACTTCTTGTACCAGCACTTCCATGTGGTGGCCTTTGTTATCGATTTTTTCTCCCCCTATTCCCCTATTTGAATTCCAGATATAGTGTATATATGGTACCCAAGTGTGCTATCGTAAGCGTATATAGTGTGATGGGGAATGGCATCGTTTATCGTTTCATATCCGTGCTCATTTGCTTTGCGGATCCATGTTGGAAATGTGATGTACATGGATTTATTCGTGTAGATAAAATATATTTGCAAACGTAGTTTTTTTTGGAATTCGAGTCTAACATGCATCAAATTATGTTTGAAGGCATATTTTAGACTTTCCATCAAGTGGTTAAAATGGATCGCTTTAAGTCAAAAATTCGTTGTGATGGCCTGATGGAGTACACAACCATCTTGGTTTTTTCCAGATTCCAAACGATGAGTTGTAGGTCCCAATGTCCTATACTACATATCACGTGGAAAACCATAGTGACAACGACCTGAACATGTCTTAAGTCGGCTTAATCAAAATAATCTGTTGCAGTTGAGCTGTAGAAGTACAACGGATGCAGTTGGCATGTATGGCACCAAGATTGTGACGTGAAAGCCGTGCAGAAATTTATATCTTCAGAAGCACTCAGGGTGACTTTAATGCCATTAATAAGATAGGCCGCTATCTTCGGAGCACAATTTTCAGCAAAAGCAGTTTTTCAACTTGGCATGCCATTGGAAGTTTGGCTAATGGATGCCAGCGTGATATACAAGGAACTGGAGCTGATATGGAGCAGCGCTATTACGAAGGATGAAATTTTCTAATTAAACAGCTTCTGCATAGCAATTAGCCACCTATTCGGCAGGCAGAGCTATCTAAACAGCCCAATTAAGTCTGCTTTAGGGCGGCCAATGGAAGCGTGATGATAAGTTTTGGCTTGGATACTAACCTCATTATCGATGTCAAGCTCATTGGTGGCGGTTGCGTTTAACCTGTGAACTTGGGATTAGGAATGAGTTGGTGGACGTTGTGCTGAAATGCTTGGGTGTATACCATACAGGTTGCGGGGACGATTGCTACTGACATCAACGACAATTTTATCAAAGGATATGAGAAGAAATGTAATTTTTGCGTCTGATAAGATTGCGAATACCAGTTCTTGTTCTAACAAACAAAGATGGATACAGTTCTTGAGTACAAATGATAGTCTTTTTTGGAACATGCAAAGCACTAAATTCAACTGGTGTGACGACAAATATTAGTTAGGTTCGGCTTGACATCAAATGTAACTTTGCATCAAAATTCGATTAAAGAAGCTAATCCACAACATTTATTACAACTAAGATAAAACTTGCTCAAAAATGTTTGGAAATGATTGATTTGATCTGATGAGATGCATGCAATGTGTGAACAATTAAAACACCTGTTGTAACACATAACCAGTGGCATCACTCCAACAACATTCCTTGATTTGACATCCTTTAACAATGCCAGATATTTACATGAGTTGTTGACTTGGTAAATTCATATTGTTTTATTGCTTAATAGTCCCGAGTCGGTGGTTGATTTGATGACACATGATCTCTAAGGAATCTTTGTTGTAACTGTTTGATTTGGCAAGCAGTTGTTTTTGGAAAACTGTGGGCACGAATGGTAATATCTCGGTCTATTGGAAATCACATTCAATTTCTTTTGTCCAAGACCCAATGATTTATCAGGAAATGAATTCCAACCAACATTACCTGATGGAAGGCCATGGCTATTTGTGGAGAAATTGGAAAACGAGTCTGAACAAGTTACCGAGGTCCAATACATGATATAAATCTCGGCGCTCGGAACTTTTCTGCTTATTTATTTATGAAATGATTGGATTTTTGGCCGCAGAAAACGTGTTTATCGTAAGCAAAAATCGATAGTAGCAGAAAGTGAATTTTCCAAAATCGATTTTCCACCCCATGCATAAAAACTGTTGGCAAAAACATGGTTGTACCCCAGTGGCTGAACTTCAGTTTAACACTAATGCAAATAGGTGAAATGCCAACAAAAAAAGAAACAAATTGCATTACAGATGTCTTTAAATCTTTGATGTCAGGCCACTGGCATTGAAACATATCGATAAGTGACCTCTTGAAACAGTATAGGTGAAACATATCGTTCATAACCACCAGAAAGAGTTTTGTGGACATCAAACGTATACTTGTGAACTTTGATCTGGCTCTACAAGTCCAGATCATACTTATGTATACATTTAGAATAATGGCAGTATGTAATGTTTATTATATTAAAATTAAATGTGGACAAAATCTTACTCCTCGATGTTGCTTCTGGCATTCACGACAAAATGCAAAGTTATTTTATGTTCCTTTAAATGTTTACTGGTCTGGTTAAACAATGAAATGTTTCGGTTGACTCCCAAGTATGGTTAACTAGACATTTACGACAATTTTGTTAGTATATGAAGTCCTTTGTGAGTCGATCAATTCTCTAGTGTGTTTAGAGTGCATTGCATCTTCCAACAGGAATTTGACATGTTGTTGAGACGGAATTAGAAGTAATGGCCCTATTTCATTCGGAATGGAGATAAATTAGACGGCCTACTTGCCAAGTGCAACTTTCATTCCAGTTCTATGTTGCGGTTTTTAATGAAACTGGAAAATAAGGGCTATTTATTATTGAAGCGTAATTAGTAGCGGTTTAATGAAAGAACTGTTTTTTTGTGTGTGGAATTTTTTTCTAAAACTATACAACGTGAAACTTTAAGGTACATTGTGGCAAACTGTAACTCTTTCTAGTCTGGTTTTATATAGTCTAGACTAGTAGTCCAGTAGAATAATAATGTAGTATAGGAGAGCTAATGCTGGTCAGCCACATGGCAGTCCAAGAGCAATATATATATGAGCGTCTCGTATTTGGTCATATATTTCTTTTACTAGACAGACACTTTTGGAAGTTTGGGCTACTGAGAAAACTAGTAATCTCCGATTATCGACCTCATACAATCAGAAGTTTAGGATGGAACCAAGTTTTAATGTGGTTTTTGAGAGCTTGTTGCTCTTTGGAGGATTAATCCTCCGTGGACATAGCTTCTCAATCTCCTAGCAATTCTCGGTATCACTTCAATGCAAATTTCTTGCTGAAATTTGCACAAGTAAAAAGCCTTTTTATTAGTCGTTGTCGCAGAGATATATATAGATAGCGTGCTCGGTTTAACATCCTGTCTTAAAGCATAGTCTTTAAGGGGATAATAAGTATTCCAAGGAGTTAGTCATTGCCGAGATCCCTTTATTGGTAGTCGGAGTGCATCGACAACATTACAGGGCATAAACAACCTATCTTACACGGAAATTTATGGAAAACAGTCGGTATCTGGCGAGCCTAGACGTGAGATTCACTCCAATTCACCACAAATCAATATTGAAAATGGCTGCAGGGAGGGTTTCTTAAAGCTCTTTGAGATCGTTGGACGATATCACGCATGATTTAGGAATTTCTGTTGCACAGTTTGTAAATCCGTGTTAAGCACAACTTGAGCTCCAATATGCTAAAGGGGATACACATGAATATTCATTTTGATTGGCTTAATTTAACGTAAAAGTGGCTTAATTTGGCAGAAAAACAGGCTGAAAATATGAAGAATCAATGGAAATTGCTTTTAGCCATCTCTGGTAAAACATGTAATACTTGTATGTGGATACAGATATGGAAAATAGTGACATATTAGAAATTGGACATCAATGGCCGGACTTGATGAACATACATGTACATAATATGTGAATGCTGCATACTGCTACTTTCTGCTATGTCCATTTATGAATTCTCTTAGCAATAATTTACATTGTATGACCATGTATTTTTTGTTTTTTTAAAGTAATTTGGCAGAAAAACAGGCTGAAAATATGAAGAATCAATGGAAATTGCTTTTAGCCATCTCTGGTAAAACATGTAATACTTGTATGTGAATACCAGATATGTGTAATACCAGATATGGGAAATAGTGACATATTAGAAATTGGACATGAATGGCCGGACTTGAACATACATGTACATAATATGTGAATACTGCATACTGCTACTTTCTGCTATGTCCATTTATGAATTCTCTAAGCAATAATTTACATTGTATGACCATGTATTTTGTTGTTTTTTTATAGTATTTTTTTCAAAACTAGATCACTTTACATTTATATTTTCTCAACTTTCTTTTCTAATATGTCGCTGTGGGCCAGTTCATCCATGAAAATAGTCCAGTTTCACACCTTGTCCTCTTTTCCCAAAAAAATACATTGGTATTACAATTATCGTTTGCGCATAAACAGAATTTGACATTAGTTTCTTTATGATTACACATGACCGCCATTAAAGTTTGCAAGATGCCTTGTTTCCTAAATCATTACTTGAACAAATATATTTGCTGTTGCTTGCGCACGAACAAGTCAACCTGGTTCGTGTTTTATATGAGAAAAAAACCACCTGCATGTTGATGCTAATAATTTGTCAGGAATAACGATGCATAAGGGATTTGAAATTGCTACCAATAAATTTGGCAAAAAAATAATAAGGCAACGCACCATATAGCATTTCTCCTCGGGGTATTATTGTATTTTATTATGGTATCTGCTACATTCGTTAGGTGCAAAAAAACAAAGTAACTTTGAATTTTTCTCTGATATTATGGTTTCAGTGTAGCCATCGTGTGCCTGAAATGGTTCAATAATCGCATAAGGAACGAATAGCTTATCTTACAAAATATTGCAAATTCTGCTCTTTGTTTTCTTTCAAACATTGCAGAAAGTCTTATTCCATAGTTGTTCATCAGCGTTTCACTACACTTGATTGGATAATAAATTATTGTTTTGATATGTTTGCGGTTATCCATAGATAATGTAGCATTAATTACTCAAACAAGAGATATGACAGGTTAGAACATTTGCAGAACTGTTATCTTTTAAATACCATTGCATATGAGAGAACGAATGGCTAGCATGAATTAATTATTTCTTCAAGTCTGTCTCTGAGGTTTATGTCGTTTATCATTGTTTGCTTCATTTTTCTAATTTCATCATACCTGACTGAAACGAAAATGCATTTTAATCCATCATCTTCTCTAATATTACTGTATGCAACTATCAGGTATAACTGCATGGCAGAACATATTTGTGACAATGTTCATTTATCTGAACAGGATCTTGCATTATATGACTTTAATATGTCAGGGCGGTGTATTTTCCATATCTGTTGGTGTAAACAAAGTAAAGTTATGGATTATATGCACAGTCGAAAAAGTCAATTAAACGTGTTATCGATGAATTTTGTAGATAAGTTAGTGCTTTTGTCATTTACCATGTCACTGCATAAATGAAAACTTATTCCACCTTCATCATTTAAACATTCTTTATTTAACGAGTGTAATAAGTGTTAGGAGATAAACAAAATAAATTGCGAACGTAAACATGTTTGCAGATTGGTCGTAAAAACTTTGAAAACAAAATCCATGTAGTCATCTTGCAGCTTGCTTGTACTTGACAGATGCAATAACGTCTTGCAACAGCCCTTGATGGTTGGGCTTTTTTTTCATATGAGGTTATGAAGATGTCTGAGTAACAGTTTGTAGCAATCGAAATCGGCAATCCATACATTTTTCATGCTAGCAGTGTGGAAGATGTCAGAAATCCTAATAACAATGAGGAATTTATTAAGATAACGTTCTAGTGACGCTAATCAGATGTGATTGCCTTGATGAAAGCATTGTTCGAAACCAAAATGGCAGTTGGCAAGAAGCCCACAAAAATAATGAATACAAATTTCAATCTGGTTGCAACTTCACTGACATCCGATGCTATAGTGAAAGGGATAGACGAACACGCCTTTTTATCAAATCCATCAACGCTATTTTATTTCGTGTATTCCCACACAAAGGACATTTAGCTGCATAATATATATTTGTTGCGAGTTAAAGGGGTAGGTACTAAGCAAACGTTTTTATAAGGTGCCAGAGGTTTGGAGATGACAAACTGCCATTGTCTCGTATTCTCATATTCAGGATAATGGAAATGTACAAAATAGAAAAGATAACATATGAAAGAATGCGTTTTAATTGATTTAACGATTGTAAGAGCAATTAGACTAATTGTCATTCCAGTGTTTT
>JAQGAE010000237.1:0-45235 GCA_034696685.1 Julus scandinavius | reverse complement strand
ATGGCGGCTTGCCTTTTCTGTTGTGCATGGTCTCATAATGAGATCCAAGATGGCGATTGTGCTTTTTCACTATATGATCCAAGATGGCGATTGTGCTTTTTCACTATATGATCCAAGATGGCGATTGTGCTTTTTGCCCTATATGATCCAAGATGGCGGCTTTCTCAGTTTTGATGAACATGGCCATACTATGAGATACAAAATGGCGGCTTTCCCTTTTCTATTGTGCAAGGTTCCATAATTAATTCCAAGATGGCGATACTGATTTTTCCCAATATGATCTAAGATGGCGGTCGTGGTTTTTCACAATATGGTCCAAGATGGCGGTCGTGATTTTTAGCAATAGGATCTAAAATTCCGGATTTGACCATACATTGAGATTCAAGATGGCGGCTGTGCTATTTTGCTAGACATGGTCGGACAATATTTTCCAATATGGCAACTTGCCCTTTTCTGTTGTGGATGGACTCGTAATAAAATCCAAGATGGCTGCATGCCTTTTTGATGGAAGTTACCATACAATAAGATCCAAGATGGCGTCCAGCATAGTTTCGAAGCTCTGCATATAACCTATATCCGAAATCAGGCATGCATGGCTACATTAAACATATCCCTGATGTGGAATTTGTCACACATTGAGATCCAAGATGGCGTCCTTCTTTCTTTTGTTCTATTTCGTCGTGTTCCCGTTAAGTTTCTGACCTTGTTGTTACATTTGCATGTAAATGTGTAAATACGTGTGTTTTCGAACGTCACCTAGTCCTAATTTCACAGGAATTTCTGTAAGTCGTAAACCTAGACCTATATTTCCAGTGAATTCCAAGATGGCGTCGATGAGTCATCATTGGCCGCATTAAGGGGACCGAACATAGTTTCAGGGGTTGCAACTGGATGACCGTGACTACTTCTACATGGTCTGCATCCTAATGTGATCTTAATGATCTTGATAACCCTTTTTTAGGGTTAGTGCTAACCACTGGTTAAGCCTGGATCCTATTTAGGTCCTCTAGTGGCCGCTTTATGCAGGTTTTTTAACAATTTGATAATTAGGTCACTTGGGGGGGACTTTAGTAAAACCTCCTGGGTGATCAAAGTACACCAATCACGTGATTTTACAACATAAATGCCTAGTGAGGATAACCCTATGGGAAAATAAAACATAGAAACTGAAATATAAAATCAGGCTTATTAATTATTAATTCTAACTAAGTTATATCAAGATCAGATTCATATATTAGCAATTAAAGTATTAAAATATATTTAAATTTTTAAGAAATAATTTTGTTGAAATCCTATGGCTTATAATTTCGAACCGAGGATAGCCTTGTGGGAACGCTTGCAAGGAAACTCAAATATTGAATTTGGTTTAAAGATTATTAGTTCTAACTAAGTTATATCAGGATCAGATTCATAAATTAGCAATTAAAGTATTAAAATATAATTAAATTTTATAAGAAATAATTTTGTTGAAATCCTATGGCTTATAATTTCGAACCGAGGATAGCTTTACGGGAACGCTTACAAGGAAACTCAAATATAAATTCAAGTTTGTTACTTATTAATTCTAACTAAGTTCTATGAAGATCAGAATCCTACTTTATCAATTAATATTGAAATTAGTTCATATTTTATAAGAAATGATTTGGATAAAATCTGCATGTTGGGGATAGCTTTGTGGGAACTCTCACAAATAAATTCAAATTAAAAATTAGTTTTACAACTTATCAATTCTATGTAATTCTTGTCAAAAACTGTCATATCATGGCAATAAAAACAATGTTAATATTAATGAAAACGTGTATGTAAACTTCATTACAAATACTGATAATTGTAGGGAACGTTTTCCAGTATGTGACCTTACGTTGAAGGACACGCGAAATTGCGGTTTTCTTCCAAGGTCTTTTTTGGGTTGGGTCATTTTTTACTATTGCCAGATCAAATGCAATTTAGCCACATTTCAATTCAAGGTTTCAAACCTGGGATTTTCAACATTTACAATAAAACTCACTTTAAGGTGATTACATGGTGGGGAAAATTATCAAAGGTGCCCCAATATTTGGCTTGGTATGACGCAATATATGTCTTGATAGGCCCCAATATATGGCCTGATAAACCCCAATACATGGCTTGATATGCCCCAATATGTGGCTTGATATGGCTTCGTTATTCCCCAATATATGGCTTGATATGCCCCCAATACATGGCATGATAGGCACCAATATGTCTTAATATTTGGCTTGATATGGCCCAATACTTGACTTGATATGGCCCAATATATGACTTGATATGGCCCAATACATGGCATGATAGGCCCCAATATGTCCCAATATTTGGCTTGATATGGCCCAATACTTGACTTGATATGGCCCAATACATGGAATGATAAGCCCCAATATATAGCTCAATATATCCCAATATATGCCTTGATATGGCCCAATACATGGCATGATAGGCCCACATATGTCCCAATATTTGGCTTGATATGACCCAATACATTTCTTGATATGGCCCAATCTATGGCTTGATAGGCCCCAATACATGGCGTAATATGTCCTAATAATATATGGCTTGATATGACCCGATCTATGGCTTGATAGGCCCCAATATTTGTCTTGATATGACCCAATACATGACTTGATATGGTCCAATATATGGCTTGATCTGCCCAAATACATGGTCTAAATGCATCCTGTGTAAATGAATAACCTATCTAAAAGCATATTTTTCACCGGTCCCAAGCGTATTTAGATGTATTAAATTTAAATGAAATTGTTATTAATATATTTGTATCTATTATTTTTAAATTGTATTTTCGTTACAATTATTTTTTTCATCTTTGAAATCGACATTTTTTTTTTTCAAAGCTCGTAATCTTAAAACCGAAAACTGTTATATATATATTTCCACTTTACAGCCGAAATGTGTGAGTGTAGAGGTATTTTAGGGTGGGCCAATAAAGTGGACCAAAGTGAGGAGGAAGGGTCGACCTGTTTAATTGGGTCAAACCCCTCAGGAGCAGACACACCGTGGAATTCACAACTTTAAATTTAATAGCCTACTTAAAGTGCGATTCAAATGTATTAAAATACTCGAAAAAATACACGATTCAGAGTCTGTAAATACCACAAACTATACATGTGGAATATGTTCATGTCACGTACAACATATGGTCAGTATGGTGGTCAATCCGGATACATGTTCATATATTCGCTATGGCCATACAGGGTGGCCACAAAAATGTTGAACTTTTTACATAAATTCGTAACTTTTTTGTTTTTTACTCAAAGTAAATCCAATTTTGCACAACGTTCCCAATCACATTGTTTTTTACATTATTTATCTCCATTATTACTATCCATGCTATTATTGTTACTATATTTATTGTTATTCCATTTTATTGTCACTCAATGCTCCATCATCTGTAAATGCACCCATAATCACCCCATGTTCCCAACCCTACACTGGCCCCATCTCAGCACTGTATCGCTTAGCGGGATTTCCCCCAACTGGGGATTAAATGTTCAATAAAAAAAGTTGGGACTGGCACATTTTATGCACTTAGAGAGGTTATTCATTTACACACGATGCATTTAGACAGGTTCTACTGTACCGTTTGATCGAGTTCAACCCGAGCTGCCAGAGTTTGGCGTCTTGGCTCTTTGACATCAGTACACTTTTTGCACTAAATTCCCCCAGATGCAATATTCATCGGTGTTCAAATCAGGGCTTTTAAGGTGGCCAAAGGGCTGGTGGTAGAAAATCTGGAGTCTCATGGAGAAACTGACCGGTTTCTCGAGCAGTGTGTGCTGGTACGCCATCTTGCCGGAACACGAACAAGTCCGAAAGTACCGTATATCTGGGGGAATTTGGTGCGAAAAAGTGTACCAAACAAAGATTCGTGATGCCAAAGAGTTAAGACTCTGAATTCTGCCCGCTCGGGATGAACTCGATCGACTCGTCAATTCCCCGATGGCACGTGTGTTGCAGCGGATAGAGGGCACTTTGAGTACAAATTGAAATAAGAGAGTGGGCTGATAAGTAATGCCTCCACCTTTATACCTCCTCAACAGATGGCAGCACTGTCATGCAACAGATACTGGAGTGATCTACAGACTCTCCTCTACCACTTCAGTGAACGGTTGTGTTGTTAAAGAGTGAATAATGGAACCTTGTGCAGTAGCTCAGTCTGTCCAATTAAAGCAACATGCTTGTCATTGAAGTCTTAACAGCAGAAGGTGTCACTCCAAATGAAATTCATCGGTGAATGCAGGTTGTTTACGATGATTGTGTTGATGCGAGTACTGCGCGTCGTTGGGCCAGTAAGTCTAAAGATACTGATGCACGAACGAGTGACTCGTGTGACAAGGAACGAGTTGGACGTACTGCGACAGCAACCAATGAGCAAAATCGGCATTTCTAAAGAGCGTGTAGGACCAGTTGTCTGGTGATTATGTAGAAAATTGAATGCAGGAAAGTAAAGAGCACATTTTGAGAATTATTTCTGCGTTTCATTTATTAAAATATTCTCATCCAAACGCGAATTACGAAGGTGGAGGCATTACTTATTAGCCTACCCTCGTATATATCTGGGGGAATTTGGTATAAAAAGTGTACCGAACAAAGATTCGTGATGTTAAAGAGTTAAAACTCCGAATTCTGGCCGCTCGGGACGAACTCGATCGAACGGTGATCGACCCGTCAATTGCCCGATGGTACGAGTGTTGCAACGGATGGAGGACACTATGAGTACAAATTGAAATAGCTGTTTTGTTGGTACGTTTGTTACCTATATTTGTGCAAAATTGGATTTACTTTGATTAAAAAACAAAAAAAAGTTACGAATTTGTGAAAAAAGTTCCCCTTTTTTTGTGGCCACCTTGTATATCCATATACGTGCCAGTATGTCGTATGAGCAACCTAGTTAGGGATTATAAGTTGCAACATGGTTAGGATCACGTGCAGTGTATGTTGCACGCGAGCGCGTGGCAAGAAAGAACGTAACCATGGCAACTCAATGGAACGATTTTCATTTTTCGAACAAGATTGCCGCTGTATTCCAGTTTTCCTAATGTGGGGTTTTTTTTATTGAATTTTCCGTTGAAAATGGGCGTTTTTTTACTTGAAAGTACTTGGAAATGCTTGAAAATCGTTAACATTGATGCTGTTGAGTTGATGTTTTCGTGTAAGAAGTTGGTTGAGCGTAGCGAGGACTCTGATTTCCGCATTCCAAACCGTACGGAACAAATCCTAACCGATAGCGTTGTTTCAGGTGAACAGTCTCGTTTTCCTTTACCTTTATCGGTCGATTATAAACTCCGATTAATTGATTTGATATCGTGCTTAACCCGGTTATTTTTAATTACTTTTTATTCATTGGTTAATTACACGTGAACGTTTTAATTCAATGTTGGAATGCTTTCCTTGGCTACGTGGTTAGGATCACGTGCGTGGAGTTGCACGAGACGGAACAGAACATCCTGACAGTTCGAATACAAAATGGCCGCCTCCATGGCTCGAATTTCGCATTATTTGACATAAAAATGGTATTTTAATGCAAGGCGAATGCTATTTTCTTATTCCTAGCCGTTACAAGACATCCTATGATCCTAACTAGGTATATTATGAGACATTCTTTAATCCTAACTAGGTATATTATGAGACATCCTTTAATCCTAAGTAGGTTTATTATGAGACATCCTTTACTCCTAACTAGATATATTATAAGACATCCTATAATCCTAACTAGATATATTATACGACATCCTACTTTCCTAACTAGCCAAGAAAGCCTAACTTGGTAACAATCCTACAAGTTTAGCTTCATAAGTAATCCCAAAATTCTAAAATCCTAACTAGATAAACTTGCTTTTCTATCCCCAACCGTTATAGGGAAATCCTAACTAGGTAAACAATGAGTTGTTCTGTAGGCAATTAACTTGAAAGTTTAATTAATCCTAACTTAGTATAAGTAGAAGTAATTTCATTAATTGTGTTAATTGTTCATTCACATAAATGCGTTAATGTCAGATTTAAACAAGTTTAAAAATTCTCGCTTTATTGGGCCAGTCGCTTAATCGGGCCGATGCGTTCTATTTTCGATTAACCGGAATCCATTGTATTTGGAACAAAAACCTGTTAACCGGAATAGACTAATAACCGGAAATGCAACTTTTAGCAGCAAATAGAGCGAATACAAAATGTACCATGAGGATAAAGTCAAGACTTATTCAATTGTCTGTAAGCCTGAGAAATTCTGCCAAATTTTCGTGAATATTAAGAAAATTGAGGTAAGAAATTTACAATTTTTAAAGTGATGAATTTCGCCAACTATTTTTTCAAAATTTCTCGAAAGAATTAAAAAAAGGAGAAATCCTGAATTTCGTTAATCCAATGTTGTTGTTTTTTTTGTTGAAATTTTAGCAAAATTTCATTTCTAAGGTATTTTTTAACACGATTTAATCTACATTTTGCAAATTTTCTAAAAATTTCGTAAAAATAAACCTTCTTATTCGCGAATTTTTTCATAGAATCTAATCAAAAATCTGTAATTTTCACAAAGTTTTTATAATTATAACTTTCTTTGAATTTATTATAAACGAGGAAGTTCATCTTTCTCAAATTTTCGATAATTTTTCGCAAAATTTCTTTAAAAAACAACTATTTCTGAGCCCAGAATACATATTTTACAAATTTCCTCAAGATTTTCTCAAAACTACGTAAAAGTTTCACTTCCAAAATCCATCTTGCAAATTTTCGTTAAATTTTCTCCAAATTTCTGAACAAAATCTTTTGCTAAAGAGTTATTTTAAACAATAAAGTTAACACTTGAGGAAATTTCGCAAATTCTCGTTTGTTTTTTGCTAAATTTCTGTACATTTCTATGAAATTTTCAAGACATTTTCCAGAAATTTCAACGATAAAGTTCCCCATACATTCATGAATTTCACAATTTTCAAAACTTCACAAAACCATATTTGTAACTATCAAATTTTCGTAAATTTCCATCAAATAAAAATATAAACTTACTTTGTACGATGAAGAGCAAAAGCAGCAGGAATTTTCCTTCCATATTTCCCTTCGAAATTTTGTTGGAAAAACTTCAAGTTTGTATAAAGTTTTTTTTTTTTGTAAACACTCGGTTTATTTTTATGTTTTCAACCAGATGTTTGTATTATTTGTTGCACATTTTGTTGAAATTCGTTGAATATTCCATTTGGAAAACTGAAAAATTCCCTTTAAAATTGGCTTGAAATTGTTAGGAATTTCATTCCCCCACAATGCACCGCGACGTGTTCCAAACAATGGCTTCCTGTTCTTCTCAACTCCTTTTTCAGTCTGTTGTGAAAATTCTATTTTCTGTTGAAGTTAGGAACTGCCTTAGAAAATTTCAAAAGCTCTTCTCCCATTGGCTGACTGCTTTTTGTTCTTTTTTTTCTGCATAAAAAAGAATGTTTAAGAAGGCGTGACGTCACGATTGGAAGCCGGTATTTCGCACGCCATGACGTCATCAGCGGACGAACTGGAGCAAAACACGAGTCGTTTTTCAACCTTAGCAGAAAAAAAAACAAGTCGTTTTTGGCAAGTTTTTATCCAAAGACAATGAGTTTGAACTGCATGAAAAACAAGCGAATGTAGGACAGGGTTGACCCGTTGCTTTTAAACTACAATTGCCATGGGCACTAAAAGAGGGGAAAAGAACGGACAGATTAAGCAGGAAATGCACGCCAGGGGAAAGTGACAAGAGTAATGGGCCAATAAACAAAATATCGCTTAAAATAACATATTTATGTCAGAAATTTCAGTCAGGTTGACAGCTGTTGACTGACAGATTAAACAGGATTTATTGTAGGTTTCAATAATGGACAGATTTAGCAGGAAGTGTGTGGAAGGGGAAAGTCCTACAAGTATGGAACTTGTAAGACATGCTTAATTGGGGCACTAAACAATAACATTTGTCAAAAATTCGAGCCAAGCTGACAGTGGAAACAAACGTACAGTTTAAAAAGGATTTATTGGACAGATTTAGCAGGAAGTGTGTGGAAGGGTTAATTGAGGCACTTGTAGAGTTAATGGAGCTCTAACAAAATAACTTAAAACAACATGTTTATGTCAAGCTGTGAGTCACGTGGGAAGAAATGGACAGATTAAACAGGAATTATCGTAATGAGCAGATTTAGCAGGAAGTATGTGGAAGGGAGAATTGAGGCAATAGTTAATGGGCCCCTTAAAATAACATTTCTGTCAAACTTTTAAGTAAAGTTGACAGTGCAAACAAACGGACAGATTAAACAGGATTTAATCTATAGGTATACTATTGGACAGATTAAACAGGAAGTGTGTGGAAGGGGAAAGTGATGCACTTGTAAGACAAGGTTGATGGGGAACTAAACAAAATACTTTAAAATAACATTTCTGTCAAAATATTGAAAGTGGTAACAAACGGACAGATTATACAGGATTTATCATCCATAGGTATAATATTGGACAGATTAAACAGGAAGTGTGTGGAAGGGGAAAGTGAGGCACTTATAAAGAGAGAGGTAAGGTGTTAGCATTTAGCTGGGAACTAAGATTAACTGTAGGGAAAAACGAACAGATTAAGCAGGATTATCCAAAACAAAATATTGGACAAATTAAACAGGAAATGTCAAGGAAAGTGACATGGTTAACGGGGCATTAAGAAAAGTTCGTACGAGTTAACTCGTATAACGTGTTGGGATAAAAACTGAAAAAACGAACAGATTAAACAGGAAATGTCAGGGAAAGTGAGCTACTTAACCTTTAAGATAAATGGGGATAAGATAGGGAAACCAAGTTTAACGGGACATTAAGAAACACTCGTAAAATTTCTCTAAGTTTTGCAATAAATTTCTATAATTTCTGATGCACAGATTAAACAGGAAATGTCAGGGAAAGTGACATTAATTGCCAACTTTTACCTATATGGTATCACACCGTTTATGTTTCACGGTTGCCATGGCAACCATGGAATACAGGCGCGAGTAGCCATGGAAAACATAGAACATAAACAATGTGTTGCCATGGCAACCGTGGAACGCAAGCACGAGTTTCTATAGCAACCATAGAACATAAACAATGCGTTTCCACGGCAACAGTGGAACACAAGCACGAGTAGTCACGGAAACCATAGAACATAAACAATGTGTTGCCATGGCAACCGTAGAACATAAACAGTGTTGTCATGGCAACCATGGAACGTAAGCACGAGTTTCTATAGCAACCATAGAACATAAACAATGCGTTGCCATGACAACAGTGGAACGAAAATAACCACGCCCACTTTCCCCCCTTTATTCCCAACCGATATAAATTCACTTAAACCAGCAATTAATATTTCTACTTTTAATTTTGCAACATTTCAGGAAATTCTGAAATAAATTGCCAGTGATTTTGAAATGTACAGGGGTGTGTCAAAGTCGCTCGTGATTGAATTGTGACCTATTTTTTAATGCAAATCGACAGGACAGACATTGAGTCATTTTTCGAGGCTACTTCGGGATATTTTTGAATATTTTAAGGGCGGAGTCAACTATGTCAAAATGGGTGGAACTGGAATTATAGCTTTAATAAAACACATATTGGTATTTCCCAAAATTTATGGGCTTCACCTGTCTGACCTAAAGCGATTTTCTGAAAATTTGTACGACGAATATGACATCTTTTCAAATCTGTTGCTTTAAAAATTATAGTGAATTTTTATAAAATTTCGGGTCTATACCTACAGAACTTATTCAAATCATATTAAAAACAGGGGGTTTTTTTGCATACAAAAATACAGCAGTTTCATATATTTTTTCTGAATGAACGACATAGATTTGTGGATTTTGATTTCCGGTTTACGTATACTCAATATGTCACAAATTAGGATGACCTTTTTTTCGCAGTGACCAGGTCATAGTCATAAAATGACAGAAAGATGTTTATGGAATGATATCATCCTAAAATATTAAAACCAAATGTCGAAGTCTCATTTGAACAGGTTTTTAACAGGGACAAAAAAAAAAGAAACTTACTTTTCTTGATTAACAACGAGACGAATTCAAACAAATGAAACTATGGCAAACTCAATTTGTCACAAATAAACCAGATCTGGCCATATCAACTTCAAATGGAGTTGCATCTGAAACTGCATTTCAGAAAACTTACCTTGGAGAAAATTTCAAAAAAGTGCTATAATAAAATCGAAAATCGCAAACATTGATAGTTTTCAGGGGATTTTTCCATAAAATTTAGAAAAATGTTCAAATTTTTGACTAGTTTTCTCTCATATGCAACCATTACGAATGGCTAATAAGGTCATATCATAAATTGGTTTTTCATTTTCACTTTTTAATGACTAGTCTTATCTTCCCTCTTGCTATGTTTTTTCTTTTTTGGGGTTTTTTTTGCGTTTGTCCCTGATATTTTTCACAAAAAAAAAAATGTCTAAATGAATTTTGTCGAAATTTCTCGATAAATTTCCCTGACCTAAAAACATTGCCGTTAATTGTCTCACTTTCCCTGACATTTCCTGGTTTCAACCAGATCTAAAAAACACGTAATCTACCATTCATGCTAACCCTGTTCTACATTTTATATTATTATATAATTTTGAAATGCATATTCTATATGAGTTTTTATCTCATTTACTAGATAACTATTTCTTAACATCTTAATGGAAAAACTTGATCAAACTATACACCCATTTAAAATATAAAAATTTCTAAAATTAAGGATTTTTTTTAATGAAATTTAGGATTTAACGAGAATTTCTTAAAATTAGGAACATAAATTACTAAAAAAAATGATACAAAATACTAAAGTAATATAGTATACAAAACTTTCGCAACTTACCGAAACTTATTATAAAACATATTGCAAACAGGAATTTTAGGAGGTCTTCTAAATGTCACAAGAAATTTATCTGACCTAAAAACTTTACCTGATATTATCCCTTTAATCTGTATGTTGCTCTTTATTGAAAATCCTGTTTAATATGTCCATGAAGTTTTCTTAATGTCCGGTTGCCATGGCAACTTGTGCTGTTTTTCCAACTTGCACGGTTGCTATGGAAACTCGTGCTTGTGTTCCACGGTTGCCACAGCAACTGGTGCTGGCATTCCACGGTTATCATGGAAACTCGTGCCTGTGTTCCATAGTTGCTATGGAATCTCGTGCCTGTGTTCCACGGTTGCTATGGAAACTCGTGCCTGTGTTCCACGGTTGCTGTGTAAACTCGTGCCTGTGTTCCATGGTTGCTATGGAATCTCTTGTTTGTGTTCCACAGTTGCTAAGTAAACTCATGCTGGCATTCCACGGTTGCCATGGTTACAATCAACGATTGACATATCAAAAATTGAACGAAAAATCCTGGTGTTCGCTGTTTTTAAAATTAATGTTCGCTTTAAACAGTTTATAAAGTTAGATAAAAAAAATAGTTTAGTTTATTTTAAGTGTTTTATGTGTTTGATGTGCTTTATGTTGAGATGAAGGAACCTTAAAACAGTGTTTTTCAACCTTTTTTGACTCACGGCACACTAAACAAGGTTTGAAATTGTCGCTGCGGCACACTTGTTGACCCTAAAGGTGCGTATATGCACTAAAAGAAACATGAAACATACACATGCTATCTTGGTGTGTCCAGAAGTGTTTGTGAAACATTCGGTTGGGGTCAAACGTTGAAAGAAATTCAAACATTGAAACATATCTGAAAATATGAAAATTACTATCAAAAAACTATATAAGCTATTCAGATGTATCTGAAAATTTGTAACTTGAAATTAATAAAAAATATGACAACTTTTGAAAGGTTGAAAGGTGCAGAAACTTGAATAAAGAAATAAAAGGGCCGAAGAAGGTGATGCGGATATTTTAAGGTGCAAAACTGGTTCTAAAACCAGAACTAATTTCTCTTAACCTAATTTTCAACATTTTTGTTGCAAAATGTCGAGAGATGAATACAAAATATATTTTCTTAGAAATCTGGTTTGAAAAAAAAAAAAAAAAAAAAAAAAGATAAAAAGGCTTAAATAAGATAGAAAATTCAATCGAAATGTTGAACCGTTTTAATTAATGTTAATTGAATAGGGTTGAGAATTGATTTCAAAGTCAATGCTCCTGACTGTCGTTTGAATTTTATCTTAATTTTGATAAAAGTTTTTTTATTTTCAAAAAATGAGGAACTAAAAGGATGCTAAAAGATGCGAGTTGGTGTCCCACTTTAACTGAAGTTAAGCCTAACGAGAGGACGACACACTTTCACGGATTTAGGGTGTCTTGACCCCCCTCTTCTTGCATATTAATACAATACACACGTTGCACTTGCCTATTTTTCATTTTATATGCCAAATACTACATACCAAAATTGGGGTTTTAAAAACATTGAATTAAGCCTTTTTATGTTGATTTGTAAGATGTACACTTTTATGGATAAGTTTAGACTAATGTGTCGATGACAAGTTTGGAGAAAAGTTACTTGGAATTTTGGTAAAAGTTTCTGAAATTTCTGATAGCAAGATATGTGAGTTTTGTAAATTGTTTTTTCTAAGATTGTTGGAGCAAAAAATTTGTAAGAAAAATCTTTCTAAATTTTGTGACTTTCTGGATTTTTGTGAATGTGTAGATGGTGTTTTTTTACTGAATTTATAATATTAAAGGGGAATTTTAGAAAATTTTGTAGAAATTTCTGATAATTCCTTAGCTGGTCGTCAAGTCTTCCTTAGCAGTTCTTCGAGTCTTCCTTAGCGGTTCCTCGAGTCTTCCATAAAGTCATTCTCAAGTCTTTCTCAGCTGTTGCTCGAGTCTTTCTCAGCTGTTGCTCGAGTCTTTCTCAGCTGTTCCTCGAGTCTTCCATAAAGTCATTCTGAAGTCTTCCATGCAAACTCTCGAGTCTTTCTCAGCTGTTCCTCAAGCTTTCCTTAGCTTTTCCTCGAGTCTTTCATAAAGTCATTCTGAAGTCTTCCATGAAGTCATTCTCAAGTCTTTCTCAGCTGTTCCTCAAGCTTTCCTTAGTTGTTCCTCGAGTCTTCCATAAAGTTATTCTGAAGTCTTCCATGAAGTCATTCTCAAGTCTTTCTCAGCTGTTCCTCAAGCTTTCCTTAGTTGTTCCTCGAGTCTTCCATAAAGTCATTCTGAAGTCTTCCATGAAGTCATTCTCAAGTCTTTCAGCTGTTCCTCGAGTCTTCCATAAAGGCATTCTCAAGTCTTCCATAAAGGCATTCTCAAGTCTTCCATAAAGTCATTCTCAAGTCTTCCATGAAGTCATTCTCAAGTCTTTCTCCGCTGTTCCTCAAGCCATTCTCAGCTGTTCCTCAAGTCTTCCTTAAGTTTCCCCTTTATTTTGCCACATATTTCACTAAGTTCCACCCAACTGGTTTCACCTAATTTTCTTAAGCCTTTCTGAAGTTTTTCACAACTTAATTAGTCTTTAAATTTTTCATAAAACATAATTTTTCTGACACAATTTTAAACAAAATTAAGACTGAAAAAAACAAAGAGTTTTGAAGTTTGTTTATTTTATTTTTTTTAATTGAAACTTAAGAAAACTTGACTAAGTAAAACTCGTTTCTTGATACAAGTTAATGACATTTTAAGTAGACTCTTAACGTCTTCGAATTTATGCAAATTTCACCTGTTTTAAACAATAGATTTTTGAATCAGAAGCAAAAGCAATCTTAACACTTAAGCCTAAACATTTGGCCTAAATTCTTATATCAAAATACCACAAAAAAAATGTGATAAAATTGCTTTTTTTTTTGTAAGTCGCTGTTCGACCGGCGCCATCTTTGCTCCACTTTCCTCCTTTTTTTATATGAATTTTTGGTTAAAGCCAGACGACCTTCTTTGATATGGTCGCCATCTTGGTCAACCGATCTGGGTCTTCCTTAGCCTATATCTCGCCTCGCGTTGGTCGTGTATTTTTCACGATGATCTCATTTGATAGAGGAGAAATGGCTCAAGTAAACTCTCACTTACTCTATCATTCTATCTTAAGTAGTTTTCGAGTTACACGTCAGTTCAGAAAACAATGAATGTTGTGTATAGGTTCAGTTTTGTGCCTATATCTAGCGTTGTGTTAATCTTAAACTATTCCTGAGTTGCTTATTTTACAGATGAAAGACAGGCTAAGTAACTTCTAACTTACACTACCCCTCTATCTTAAGTAGTTTCCGAGTTACAGCTACGTCAGTTCAGAAAACAATGAAAAGTGATGTTGTGTGGGTTTAGCTTTTTTGCCTATATCTTGTATTGTGTTGATCGTAAATTGTTCTTAAGTTGCTTATTTTACAGATGGAAGACGGGCTAAGTAACTTCTAACTTACACTACCCCTCTATCTTAAGTAGTTTCCGAGTTACAGCTTCGTCAGTTCAGAAAACAGCGAAAAGTAATGTTGAGGAGCATTCGATTAATCGCTTATATCTTACGATTCGGTGATCGTACAATATCCCCGTTAATTTTATTCGATAGAGCGTTAAAAAGTAAGTTAAGTGTAACTTAGTCCAACTTTTTATCCTAAGTAGTTTTTGTGTTTATGCTGTTTAAAGTCGAAAATTTGTTTAAATGCATTTTATAATACTGGGTTTTTGTCTCTCCCTGTATTGACTATGTTTCTGGATGTGGCGCCATCTAATGACAGATTTTCAAAACACGTTTTAAGGCGGGAAATTCAAACGTTAAAAAATTGAATTCATTACAAACTTGTACAAAACATGTATTTTAATGTTAAACATGTATTTAATGTTGAACATGTTTTTAGAATGCACATAATACAGAATTTCAAATGTATAAAAAATTGAATTCATTACAAACGTGTACAAAACATGTATTTAATGTTGAACATGTTTTTAGAATGCACATAATACAGAGTTTCAAATGTTTAAAACATTGAATTCATTACAAACGTGTACAAAACATGTATTTAATGTTGAACATGTTTTTTAGAATGCACATAGTACAGATTTTCAAAAAAAAAATTATATTTATTTTCATTATATTTTAAATTATTACATATTATAATAGTATTTAAAACTATATTTAAAAAAGTGACATGATGAATGTTTTACTCCTACTTAAACGAAGGTCCCTAAACGCGTCCAATGAGCATCGATGTGCCACCCTGCGTGTATCAGTCTATGATGTGAGGTTGGGGCGTGTTGTCCGTTTCGTCTCATAGATGGCAGCACTATCGGCAAAATGGCCGTCAAGCCGAAAATAAGCCTTTAAAGACTAAAGGCTTATTTTCTGGTGATTTCTTGCGTATTTTCGAACAAGATTAAGTTAGTTTCGTAGTCTTTCTCGGCGTCCTGACATTCGTAGTTGTACCAATGGTCACAGGTTAGGGCACGTTGGTTAAAAATGGTTCCAATGCCGCATAAGAAAGAATAAGAGCGGCCATCTTGAACGCACTGGTGATAGACCTAGATAAAGGGAGTTTCACTACGGTTAACCAGAGATTAGTAGTATATGGCTTACTAAAGAAAGGTGAATAATTTGGTTAACTGGAGATTAAAGGTTAACGGAATATTATCTATTGTAAACAAAAGATTAACGTTGGTTAACGAACGATTAGTGGTGGTTAATGAAAAATTAACTATTGTTAACTTTGGTTAATGCAGTATTGTTCGATTAGCAATTACAAAAGAATGGTTAACTAAAGATTAATTATGATTAACTATAAAAAAAGACTAATACTAGAATTATGCAAATCTAAGATTAGTAATGGTTAACGAACGATTAGTGGTGGTAAAGGAAAAATTAAAGATGATTAACTAAAGAAAAAAACGTTGGTTAACACTGTATTGTTCAATTAGCAATGATTAAAGGAAGATTAGCAGTAGTTAACCAGAGATTAATGATGATATACTCACGACTAAAGAAAAATATGCCATGGTATACGTTGATTAATGCAGTACTGACTTAATGTAAGATTAGTAATAGTTAACGAAGGATTAGTGGTGGTTAATGAAAAATTAACTATTGTTAACTTTGGTTAATGCAGTATTGTTCGATTAGCAATTACTAAAGAATGGTTAACTAAAGATTAATTATGGCTAACTATAAAAAAAAGACAACGACTAATACTAGAATTGTGGTAAAGGAAAAATTAAAGATGGTTAACTAAAGATTAACGTTGGTTAACACAGTATTGTTCGATTAGCAATGACTAAAGGAAGATTAGCAGTAGTTAACTAGAGATTAATGATGATTAACTAACGACTAAAGAAAAATAAGCTGTGGTTAATTAAAGACTAACGTTGATTAATGCAGTACTGACTTAATGTAAGATTAGCAATAGTTAACGAAGGATTAGTGGTGGTTAATGAAAGATTAACTATGGTTAACGTTGGTCAATGCAGTATTGGTCTAATGTTAAAGAGTAGCAATAGTTAATGGTGGTTAATGAAAAATTAACGATGGTTAACTATAGTTAATGAATCACTCGATGCGTGGTTAATTTAGTTAGTTAACTAACCTGACAATCGGTTTGAGGATTTGCGTAAAATCCCGGAACTTTGTCTCTGCATGAAAATCGAATTCCGTATGGAATTTGCGTGAAATTCGGAAAATCCAAACCAGGAATTCCGGAATTCACGTAAAATGGAGGCGAATTCACGTGATTCACTTCTGAAACTTCATCCTGAAAATTAACTCAAAACTCTTATTTTAGGAATTTTTTAACAAAATTGTCAAAACTTTCGGGAAATTTTTAAGAAAAAAACACGACAGCTTGTGAATTTTGTGAAATTTTTACGAATTTTGTGAATATCTTGTGGATATTTATGGAAAAATCATTCAATAGATGTGAAATTTTGCGAAATTTTCGGATAATTGTAGAAAATTGTGGAATCTTCGCCAAATTCTAAGAGAAAAACTTGGGAATGTTGTAAACTTGCACATTTTGTGAAATTTTAGAAAAAGTTTGTCAAAGATTTGCACATTTTGATAAATTTTAGGACAAAATAATCCGAAAACAGTCAAAGTTTGTGAAAATTTTAGAAGAAGGATTTACAAAATCCTGCAATTTTGCGAAATTTTAAGCAAATACTTGGAACAATTTACGAATTTTGTGAATATTTCGTTGAATTTTATGGAAAAATAACTCAGTAGATATCAAATCAAATTTTGTGAAATTTTTGGATAATTGTCAAAAATTGTGGAAACTTTACCAAATTTTAAGAAAAAAAACTCGTCCAAAGCTTGGGAATTTTGTGAACTTGCAAATTTTGTGAAATTTTAGAGAAAACTGTTCAAAGTTTGTCAAAATTTTGGTAGAAGAATTTCCAAAATCATGCAATTTTGCAAAATTTTAAGTAAACACCTAATAACTGTAAAATTTTGCGAAATTTCAGTGAAAAATTCCAAGAATTTTCCAAATTATAACGAATTTCACAGATTTTCTCTAAAATTTCACAAAATTCACACTTTTGCAAGTTGAACGTGTTTATACAAGTTTTTCCATAAAATTTTCAGCAAAATTCGCTTCAGAAAAATTTCAAAAAATTTACAAAATTCTCGAAAAAAACTTACCGAATTCTCGTTCTGTCCCATAATTCCACGCGTCGAGAACGCGGTGACGATAACGCACCCTGTATACAAAATTATCACAAAAATCATTATAAAATTTCCCAAAAATTCTGTACAAATTTTCTAAAAAAAATGTCCTTACATAATGCGAAGAAATCCATGTCGTTGAAAGCGTAAAAAAGAAATTTCTCAAAAATTCTCAAAAATTTGGTTAAAATGTGATTTTCAAGTTGAGTTTAATGCATAGGATGATATGTTAAGAGGGCGTCCATTTCTCTCCATATCTCGAGTATGTGTGCAAATATTTTTCGAACGCTTCCTCTTTTTATAGGAAATGTTCTCGAGGAAGTTTTCTCAAAAGTTGACGGAAATTCGGGAGGAAATCTTGACCCTAAAAAAGTTTAAAAAAAGTTAAACAAACGTTTACTCAAAAAGTACTTCAAAATTAAATTAATGGAACCTGAATTCAGAAATTAAAGTATTTTAATTCCAACAATTAAAAAAAATACTTAACTCATTTTATTACTTAATCGCTTTATTACTTTCCTCAAATTTAACACAATTTACTATTTTACACTTTTAACTAAACATTTTTCGATATTTTTACAATATTTTACGTAATTTCATCAATTTGGTTTATGATTTTTGAAGTATTTGCTCGGATTTGGAGAATTTATTGAAATGGATTATCTTCGATTTTAAGCATTTACTTCAATTTAAGAGCATTTGCTTCAATTTAAGAGCATTTACTCTATTTGTAGAGCATTTACTCTAACTTTAAAGCATTTCTTCATTTATTGAGCATTTACTTTAGTTTAATAGCATTTACTCTCATGTAAAAGTATTTGCTTTAATTTGAAAGCATTTACTCTAAATTTAAAGCATTTACTCTATTTATAGAACATTTACTCTATTATTGAAAGGATTTCCTTCAATTTTTGAGCATTTACTCCAATTTAAGAGCATTTTTAGAGCATTTACTCTATTTATTGGGCATTTACTCTATATTTATAGATCATTTACTCTATTATTGAAAGTATTTGCTTCAATTTAAAGGATTTGCTTCAATTTTTGAGCATTTACTCCAATTTAAGACCTCTAAATAGAGCATTTACTCTATTATTGAAAGGATTTTCTTCAATTTTTAAGCATTTATTCCAATTTTAAGCGTTTACTCTAATTCAAGAGAATTTACTCTATTTGTAGAGCATTTACTCTATTTATAAAGCATTTCCTCTATTTATAAAGTATTTACTCCAATTTAAAGGATTTGCTTCCATTTTTGAGCATATATTCCAATTTTAAGCATTTACTCCAATTTAATAGACTCTATTTGTAGAGCATTTACTCTATTTATAAAGTATTTACTCTATTATTGAAAGTATTTGCTTCAATTTAAAGGATTATCTTCAATTTTTTAAGCATTTACTTCAATATAAGAGCATTTACTCTATTTATAAAGCATTTACTGTATTATTGAAAGTATTCGCTTCAATTTAAAGGATTTTTTTCAATTTTTAAGCATTTACTCCAATTAAGAGCATTTACTCGGAATTGAAAGCATTTACTCGAGTGTAAGAGTAAGAGCTTTTGCTTAGAGTGAATTTCGTTATGCTACATATACGTATCCTCGGTCGCCATTTTGTTCGAACCTGGGCGTAGAACAACGAGGTCATTGTTTAATTAGTTAATTAAAGTAATTAAAAAATAAAAACAATAGTAATTGTAATTAAAAAGAAAACAATCTTCATTTTTCTTATTGTTCTCAATTTAACAAATTCTTTGTTTTCGAATCACGAAATTTTGATGTTTGAAATTCGATAAGAATAAAATAAAGAAGAGAAATTGAATTGAGGTCATTGGCAACAAAATTTCATTAACTCGTAATGTTCAATTTTTTGTAAAAGTTTTGAAGATTTTTTTCACAAAATTAATGAAGGTTCAGTAAGTTTCTCAATTTCACTAAATTTTCATATCTTTTCAAAGTTTTATGTATAATAGAACATTGTTAAAATTTTCAAAATTTTTCTGAAAAGTTTCATATTTTAAGCAAATCGTTTCAATATTTACTGAAAATTTGTATAAAAACTTTGTAAAAACTTTTTAGAATATTTTCTAAAAAATTAACAATTTCGTAAAATGGTCAAATATCTTGCAAACTTGAAATTTTTTTAAAAATTTTACAAATGTTTAAAGTTTGCAATTTTGTAAAAATTTATCTGCAAACATTCTGTTCTTTAAAACTTTATAAAAACTTTCTTAAATATTTTTTCTAAAATTTAAACTATTTTTGCAAACTTTGTAAAAACTTTAAAACATTTCCTGCAAACTTTACAATTTTGTAAAAATTTGTATTTTCTGCAAACATATTCTGCAAACTTGAAAATTTTCTGAAAACTTTCAAACATTTTCTGCAAACTTTGCAATTTCGTAAAATTTTCAAATTTACAAACTTTGAAATTTTTAAAAAATTCACATATTCCGCAAACTTGAAAATTCTGTAAAAACCTGATCAATTTGATAATCGCTCAATAATAAACGTTAATTAATCCAAATTAACTCGTTAATTATCTTAATAATAATAAACTAGATTTTAACCATTTAACATAAATTACATTTTTTATAACCCTTTAAATTCAAATTTTTTTAAAGTAGGCTTATTTTTTTCCCATACCGAATGAAGGTTACGTGTTTTCGAAATGAGGTCAAGTGAGGATCATTTTGGAATGTGGGTCAAAGGTGAACCCTTAAGAATGCTTCTTTTCCGAACATCCCTTCGAGGGGTTCTTCCTTACTCACCCTTCGTGATGTGTATCTTCTTAATGCTCGAGGGTCGAAGGTCAAAGGTCGAGCCTTTACCGGATGTCGCTGCTTCTGCTAACCCACATTCCAATTGCAAATTCCGGCAGGTGGAGTTTAAAATAATGCTAATTTAGCCGCACGAAATAAAAAATGGGATCGGCGGCCATCTTGGCGAACCAACTAACACGAGCAGGCTTAACAAAAACGAGTGCTATGAACACGGAAACTCCAATTAATATTGAACGAAAGTATTTTTTGAGGTTGAATATTGTTTTATATCACCCTGAATACCTTAATTATTTGTGATGTGGGAGGATTGAACCTCGTGATCTGAACGACCCTCCCACCTATAATTTGGGTTACTCAATTTACAGCAGGTTATGACATTTAACTCGTGACTTTTAATTCGTCATGGTGCACCAGTTTAAAACGGCACATCGACCTCCACAAATTGCGGCACAGGCACACACTATATTCTATTTGTGATAACAGTTACATACTTACGAAACACCCTGTATGTTAAAGGTCATGGCATGTTCTTCATTATAAGACATTTAGATGAAGACCTGATAATAGCGAAAAATAGGCAACTTATTTTTCATCTAAAACTCTGTCAAAAACTCGATTGTTATCAAATTTTAACCGCTTTTTATCAAAATCAGATCAGCGAAAAATGAGAAAATATAAAAGACTTACAGTACTTACATGGTTCACGTTGTTTCTTTTTGCCGGCTTTTTTATCGCGGTTAGGATTTTTTATAACTGTTGGGATTAAAGAATAATCTTCCTGACGTCATCGATTATGTTTCTTAATCTTCAGTTGCCGATTTTAGGTCAATTTTAGGGTAAAATAGTTCAAATTTTCGTATTTTTTATAAAAATGGAACAATTAAGGCAGCCATCTTGTTCGAAAAGTTTAAAGAAATGTTCCATGGTTGCCATCGCAACGCTTCACGTGCTCGTGTTCTAATCACGTGCTGAAATTGGAACAATTGCGGCAGCCGTCTTGTTCGAAAATTGAATTAAGTTCCCATGGTTGCCATGGCAACGCTTCACGTGCTCTTATTCTATTCACGTGCTCGCGTTCTAATCTCGCGCTCGCGTTCCAATCACGTGCCTATAGCGATGCGCGTGATCCCAACTACGTAGTTGTGCAATCACTACGTGGTTAGATAATGCAAGAGGTGTCCCAAAAATTCTACATATCCAGTTTTTCTTATCATATATATTCCGGATAATGGGGGCAATGATTAATCGGGGCAAAGATGCTCACTTGGGGCAGATGTTAAAGAAAATGTGTCGATCTAGTCTGGTATAAAACTTCGTATAGTAGGGACAGTCGGTTAATCGGGCCATTAAGAACAAGCCCTATCACTGCTTGGTTAGATAACGCTGGTGTCCATCTTAAAACCTTAGTCTTTATTGACAATATTCCGGTTATTTGGGACAGTATCCAATATGATCAGTTATTTATATAGTATTTCCTATAATAGGGAGGTATAGCCGGTTAATCGGGCCATTAGGACCCTTAGACACAGGCCCATTCCCTGCATGGTAACAGAAAAGGTGCCCCAAAAATAGAAATTAAAAACTACTTTTCAGGGACACAATTTCGGTTATTAGGACCATGACACGCCATATATACGCTTAAACTGAATTTTTCAACGCCCTCTGCGTAACCCTCTTGATCTGTCCAGGAATTTGCGTGTTCTATTATCGTGAGTATTTGCTCAAAAGGTGAATAACACTGTGTTTAAAACGCATTAGTCATTGCACTTTATGCTCATTTTGAACTTGTCTTTTCTACCTGAGGCTTAAAATGGGTTATTTTTTTCTGTCTTTTTGGCTTTTCTTAGAAGTCGTAACCCCCATGTTTTTAACAAACTTGTTTTTAGTTCATCATTACAAAATGACGCTTTTCAAACACCAATAAGGAACCTTTTTTATGTTGTTTTTTAGTTGCATTTCCTCGTATTTTTTATTCGCCTCTTAAATTTGTGTCATCTTTTTACTATTTTCTGTGTTTTTGTTCTCATTTTTGTGGTAATTGCTTTTTTTATTGTTTGTCTCCCTGTTTTAACAACATTTTTGCATTTTTTAAAACTTGTTTTATGAATGTGTTAAAACCGCAAACTCGAAACTTAACTTTTAAGATAACAGGTTGAATATATGAATATTTGTTGAAATTTAGTTGTATTTTAAAGTTGAATTGTTTGATGTGTTGTGTAGTTCATTTTTTAAAACAAATATTTTCAAAAATGTAAAAGTTATAAAACAATGTCACAATTAAAAATAAAATTATTTAAAATATGGTTAGCTGAAAATTTAAAATCCTTCATTTTGTATATTCTAAGTTAACAGAATATGTGACAATTTTTACGAAATTGCAAAGTTTAAAGATTTGAAAATTTTACGAATTTGCAAAGTACAAAATTTTTTAAATTTTCAGTAAATATGAAAGAGAAAATATTTAAAAATGTTGATAGAAGATAGCAAAGTTTGCAGATTATGTGACAAGTTTTACAAAATTGAAAAGTTTGCAAGGTTTTCAGAAAATACATATTTAACAATTATATTAATTTTATAAAGAAATTTTTAAGTATAATAATACATTTTGCATTATCACAAATTTGGCACTTGGAAAATTAAAAAAGTTATCAAATCATATAAAATATCATCAAAACTGTATATAAATGTATTTTATGAATGCATGCATATTACAAAATTGAAACATTTTGCAATCAGAAAAATGTTAATTTTTGCCAAAATTGAGTATTTATTTATAATACTTTTTCTAATTTTATATTTGTATAATACTGTAATATTTCTGCCAAAGTATGTCCTTGTATTATATTCAAAAGATGAAGCCAAAGTATATATTTTATATAAACGTAACCTAATTGGGTTTTGCCACATTTTCATCAAATGATCATTTTAAACAATCCCAAAGATAGTAAAATCGAGGTTGGGAAAACATGTGATAATAATGAATCTATCAAAATCTGACCCTACTTTGGTTAGGGTTAACTTTCCCTTCTAATTTATACTCATTTTCAAGTTTGACCTGTTCATTCTATTGTATTTTTTTTCCTGGTTATTCCGATAACCAAAAATTAAAAACAATGGAAAACTCCTCTCGATTTAATTGAAGATTATTTCTAATTATTTCTTTATTATTGACCCCAATTTTAACATAATCAGATTCACTGAAATTTTTGTTGTTGTTTTGGGATGGGTTTTTGTGCTACTTGTAAACTGATGAATGCCAATTAACCTACATTTCATTTATTTCTATTTAACACTCAAAATGCTCCTAGTTTTTTAACTGCAATTTTTATGGAAATTGAGATATCAAAGAAACTGTTTTATTAGTTGTTGTTTTTATTGCATTCCGCTTTTTTGCAAACTGGTTTAACAGTTTTCGTGAACTACAGTTAGTTATGCCATAAACGTGTTTCTGTTCCTTGAATTTGTTCATGCACGATTGATATATCTAAAAACATCACAAATTGCACTTAGGATGGCAAAAATCACGTTTATTCCCTTACATGATTTTCCATGAAGTGACTACCATACATGTTTCCCATGATGAGCTACATCTATTTGTCTACTTTTGTTGAAAAGTTAACTAATGAAGGTTCCTGTTTGCTTTGTTAGGATACGTTTGCTGTACCTTTGTAAGACAGGTTTTTTAAAAAAACATTTCTGGATTTGTGGGATATGTTTACTTTTGTAGGAAGTCTACAGTTGTAGGATGTTTGCTTTGTAAGGATATGTTTGCTCTTGTAGGATACATTTACTTTTGTAGGATATGTTACCATTGTAGAACATAGTTATTTTTTAAACACTTGGTTTTGTGAGATGGATATGTTTACTGTTGTAGAATGTTTACTCTGGTGGGAAATGTTTGCTCTTGTAGGACGTTATTGCTTTGGTAGGATACATTTAATTTTGTAGTACATATAGTTACTTTTATAAGATATATTTACTTTTGTAGGATATGTTTACCTTTGTAGGACATATTTATGGTTTTACAATGTTTACATTTGTAGGATGTTTGCTTTAGAAGGATATGTTACCTTTGTAGGACATATAGTTATTTTAACATTTGTTGGTTTTGTGGGATATGTTTACTTTTGTAGGAAAAGTTTTAGAGGATATGTTTGGTTTAGTAGACCGTGTACTATTATAGGATATGTTTGCTTTTGTGGAATGTTTGCATACTGTTTGATGCTTACTATTGGTCCTTTTTTTGCATGTGGTTCTCCTGATTTAGTAAAAATTCCATCTAACAATGATGACTATAAGTCACTGCTGAAGTAGGAGCATTTCCCTGAAATTGGGTATGACCCCCCCTACCATATTGTATTTATTTGCTAGCTGTAGGGTATTGAGTTGAATTGAATTGTTTATGGGGGGAGGACTTTTCTCGCATATATCTTACCCCTTCACTAAAATGTCACTGACAGTTTGCATCTTAACCCCCATCCCCCTGTGGGCACCCCTGCTGTTCCCTACTGCCAGGATGCAAATGGCATGTGGTAGGGAATAACAGTCCAAATACCCAAAATAGCCCAGCATCATCTTAAAAACACTTGACCGACCTAGAAGAAAATTGATAATGCAAGCAAGTTGGTTGGCTGCCACACTATAGGTTCAGTTCCCACCAGACATAGTTATTGAATACAGAAGAGCAATGGCGCTTTTGCTAAAGTAATTTAAAGACATTTGACTCAAAAAGTAAGACTTAATCCTACTTTTTTAGTCCAGAGAAGGGGAGGAGCCTACATGTGTGCAACTGAAATTGTTCACCAATAAGACAGCTAGTGTTCATAATCATTTAACTACTAATCAGAAGACAAAATTCTGCCTAGTGTGGATCCGTCATAATCTGATTTAGCTTGGATTGTTTGTTTTGTGATAGAATCAGCTAATAGATGGTCAGGTGCTTTTGATGGATGTTTACTTTTCTTGGTGATTTCAACTAATAGAGAAGTTTGTGTGCTCTTTTTTGTTTACTTTTTTGATAACATCTACTGATGTGATGGATTAGTTTGTTTGCTTTAGCAGAGTTTACTTTTCTTGATAACATCAGCTAATATAGTAGTTCAAACTTCAAACTCATTAGGAAGTGCCCCAATTTTCAGAAATCAAATGTTACACACAAGAAGAAAGCCTTGGATGTGGAGCAGTGATCCTTTAACATTTTTTTCAGGGGAACCATATTACAAAAGATGTACCATAGGTCACATTTTGTAGCAAACATTTTCAAAAATCATTCAAATTCAATCAGTTCAAGTTTTAATAATCACTTAAAAATAATCACCAACAAAAAAGTTGCAACTTTAAAGAAATTAAATTAAAAATGGCAACGTTTTCAAAATTGTTTAAAATAAAACAAAGCAAGTAAAACAACAAAGAACCAATAGCGTCTAAGTCCTTTCATTCCTTGAAAATATGTGATAATAACTTTTATCAAAATATTTTGATAAAAACCCTTTCACTCATAAAAGACATGCATCTAATCTCAGGTTCAAAACGAAATTCCGCCATGTTAGCTAACCACAATATCATTTAAGAATTGCCTCCAATTTCTATATTAAAATATAGAGAATTTTGGATAAAAATATTATTGGAGAATCCCGAATAATAAAAAAATCTAGTCTATTTCAAAATGAAGATACACAAAATTGCTGTTAAGACTATACTGATGTAGGACCCAACATTTCTACCCATGCAATCCCTATGGCTTGTCATTAGGACCAAGATAGTTGTTAAGGACCTCTTTGTTGTTCGGAATCGAGGTAGCAGCAAAGGTCCTCTTTATGATGTCTTGCTGAACAATCAAGATGGCTGGAAAGGTCCACTTGATGGAAGCTTGCCGAAGAAGCCAAGATGTCCACAAAAGTATTCCCAATGGCACTCTGAAGGCTTGAAGAGGGACACAAAAAGTCGTCGTTGTCTAGTTTAATACCAACACCCAAGGACTTCTATTCCAACATGGCGGAATTTCGTTTTGGCACTTGATGCAGACGTTACGAGGATTTAGCGAAGCGCTCGCAGAAATCGCTACCGGCCTCTTTCGGGTCCTCCGAAGCAGCTTATAAAAGTTCCTTGTCACTTATTACATTAGCCACAGTGGTGTAAGCTCTTCTTAAACCAGTGAAATGTCATCTTGCAGGGATACAGAATCCGTTGAACTGGAGTTGGTCACTTCCTGTTGGGCGATCTCTTTGCCGACAATGTCGTTGTCAGTTGCTGCGGTCTCCAAGTCTGTGACTGGTGGTCTGAAGGTGGTTATTGGAATGGTGGTTGCTGGCCACTGGATGCCACCTGTGGACAACTTCCTCCTTCGCTTTGTGGGTTTTGGAGTTGTCCTCTCATCGGCTTCCTTGGAGGCAAAATCCTCAATGGTCGTTGCGGTGGACAGGTCTTCCGCAAACCCGGAGCTTGGATTGGCTATTTTGGTGTACTTGGGCGTCAGCACCGTGGTGACCGAAAATGGTGGAAACGTCTTGCCGACTTCCACGAACTTCCGCTTGCGGGGCGCTGGAGAAGTTGTTTCCGTTGGCGTTGCATCGGCCCCGGTGGTCACTGCCGGTAAGAAGCTGTCGCTGCGCCTCACGGTGGCAGCCTGCTCCAGGGATTCTCCAGGCAAGATTCTGGCTCCAAAGGGGATTCCAAAATTAAAGGCAACTGTTGGACGATCGATACGTTCCGTTGAAGAAGTTCCAAAAAATGGTCGCAAGGTGGCGCTGTTCGACGAAGGTCTTGCGGTCGACGTTACCAGAGGTTGCCGGGAAGATGTTTGTCGTTGGGGAGTGGTTCCTGGAAATGGAGGAAACTGTGGAAATCTACTGATCTTCTGCTGCTGTGGCGTAGATGGCACTGCGGTGGTGCGGAACAACGGAAAAGCCGACGGTGGTGCCGTCTGCGGTGAAAATTCTGGAATTGCCGGTGCTGCAGCGACTATTGGTGGAGGAGCGAAGAAATCCTTCAGCTGGACTTGGCTGCTACCAGGTGGCGGCACGAATGTCTGACTACCGAAGGGGAAAGCCGGAAGTGCTGCAGGAGGGGCTCTGGTGGTGGTGGTGGTGGTGATGGAAAGATGTGCCGTGCTTGGAGCTTCTGGAAGAGCCGTAGAAAAAGCTCTGGTGGTTGCGGTGGTAGGATGAGTGCGGATGCGTAGCCTTCTCCTGGGTTTTGTCAGTCCCACAGATGGTGCCACTACTGTGGCTGGACTTCTCTGGATCTCCAGGCCTCCAGCCAATGTCACATCCGCCGCAAAGGTGGCATCGAAGTCTTGCGAAACACCTCTGGTGGTGGCAGCGGTGGTTGTTGGTAGCACTTTGGGCGGCGGTGGTGGAAAGACGATGGGGATGGCATTGGCGATGTTGATCTGAAATCCTCCTGTGTTGGGCCTCACGAAGATCTGACGGAACGGAGCCTTGGTTACGGGCTTTGCGCTAAGGATTCCTCGAGTTGCCGGACTGGAAGTCACCACGATCCGAGGGGTGGTGGCGCTCGTGTCGAAGAAGGGTAACTCTGTAGATGGCGCTGGTGATGAAGCGCTGAAGACTTGGGACTCCTCCCGGTTAATGAAAACATCTGGTTTCAGATTAAATTGTGGTTTCTGACTGAATGTTATTTCTGGTTTCTGACTGAAGGCCACTTCCGGTTGTCTTTTGAAGGTAGTTTGCGGTTCCTGAACGAAGTCTGGCTCTTGCCTGAACTCCACTTGAGGTTGAGGGTTGAAGGTTGAAGGTTGTCGGTTAAAGTCGGCATCTGGTTGCTGACTGAAGGTTACTTCCGGTTGCTGACTTACAGCATTGGTCAGTGTGAAATCATCTACAGTTTGCTCTGCACCTAGGTCATTGCTGACCGGTGTTGCCGCTGAAGTTTGCCACTGATTACGGTTGTCTCTACGGCTGTCGAACACTTGTTCTTGCTCCGAAGAGGTGTCCACCTGGTAGAGTTCGTCATTGTTGGAGTACTGGCTGACTGCTTGAGTACAGTCCACGTTGTACCACCAGTCGCAGCCTCTGATTTTCTGGTTGAAGAGAGTCATGTTACCACATATGAAGCTGTGTTTTACCAGATAGGTGTCGCACCAATGCCACGCCTGGCAACGGGTTTCTGGATCCGCGTAGAAACCCGGCTTTCGATTGCGGCAGGTGAATCCTGTCCTTTTAGGAACACTGCTGTAGTCTGGATAGTCGACTCCGGGAACGCCTTCGGGAACTCTTCCAATCAGATTTGACTGAAAAGAAAAGAAAGATGTCTATTGAGTTCAACATTATAAAAGGACTATGATGATCCCAGCAATCCAGAAGGAGTAAAAGGATCCCAGCAATAAAAAAAAGTGTGAGCATCCCATAAATCCAGAAGATGTACAAGGATTCCAACAATCCAAAAGGAGTTCAAGGATTCCAGCAACCAAAGAAGTGTATAAGGATCTTAGCAACCCAATTGGAGTACAAGGATCCCAGCTATCAAAGAAGAGTATGAGGATCCCAGTAATACAGAAGGAGTAAAAGGATTCCAGCAATCAAAAAAAGTGTGAGCATCCCATAAATCCAGAAGATGTACAAGGATTCCAACAATCCAAAAGGAGTTCAAGGATTCCAGCAACCAAAGAAGTGTATAAGGATCTTAGCAACCCAATTGGAGTACAAGGATCCCAGCTATCAAAGAAGAGTATGAGGATCCCAGTAATACAGAAGGAGTAAAAGGATCCCAGCAATAAAAAAAAGTGTGAGCATCCCATAAATCCAGAAGATGTACAAGGATCCCAACAATCCAAAAGGAGTTCAAGGATTCCAGCAACCAAAGACGTGTATAAGGATCTTAGCAACCCAATTGGAGTACAAGGATCCCAGCTATCAAAAAAGAGTATGAGGATCCCAGTAATACAGAAGGGGTATGATAATCCCAGCAACCCAAAAGGAGTTCAAGGATTCCCGTAATCAAACAATCAAAGAAGAGTATGAGGTTCCCAGTAATTCATTGAGAGTACAAGAGTCCCAACAATCCAAAAGAAGTTCAAGGATCTCAGCAATCAAAGAAGAGTATGAGAATCCCAGAAATCCAGAAGGAGTATGAGAATCCCAGCAATCGAATTGGTGTTCAAGGATTCCAGCAACCAAAAGAGTTTATGAGGATCCCAGAAACCCAGAAGGAGTACGAGAATCCCAGCAATCCAAAAGTTGTACAACGATTTCAGCAATCAAAGAAGAGTATGACGATCCCAGTAATCCGAAAGTAATTTAAGGATCCCAGCAACCAAAGAAGTATATGGGGATCCCAGGATTCCAGAAGGAGTACAAAGATTCCAGCAATCAAAGAAGAGTATGAGGATCCCAGTAATCCAAAAGGAGTACGAGGTTCCCAGAAGATGTATGAGAATCCCATCAATTCAAAAGAAGTTCAAGGATTCCCGAAATCAGGGAAGAGTATGAGGTTCCAAGAAATCCATAAGGTGTACAAGGATCCCGAGAATCCATAAAGATTTCAAGGATCCCAGCAACCAAAGAAGTATATGAGGATCCAAGGAATCCAGAAGGAGTACAAAGATTCCAGCAATCAACGAAGAGTACGAGGATCCCAGTAATTCAAAGGGAGTACAAGAGTCTCAGCAATCCAAAAGAAGTTTTCAAGGATTCGAGCAACCACAGCAGTATATGAGGATCCCAGGAATCCAGGAGTACAAAGATTCCAGCAATTAAAGAAGAGTTTGAGGATCCGAGTAATTTAAAGGGAGTACAAGAATCCCAGCAATCCAAAAGGAGTTCAAGAATTCCCGCAATCAAAGAAGTGTAATGGGGTCCCAGAAATCGAGAAAGAGTACAAGGATTCCAGCAATCAAAGAAGAGTATGAGGATCCCAGTAATTCAAAGGGAGTACAAGAGTCACAACAATCCAAAAGGAGTTCAAGGATTTTAGCAACCAAAGAAGTGTATGAGGATCTCAGTAATCCAAAATGAGTTCAAGGATTCCCGAAATCAAAGAAGAGTATGAGAATCCTAGAAATCCAAAAGGAGTTCAAGGATTCCAGCAACCAAAGAAGGATATGAGGATCCCAGAAATCCAGAGGGAGTAAAAGGATCCCAACAATCAAGGAAGAGTACGAGGATCCCAACTTAACAACAACAACAAAATTTGATAATTCTGTTACATAAATCTGGCATAGTCCATTTAGCTTTTAAGTTGAGCATTTTCTTATCTTTTTCTAATATCTAAGATACTAAAGTGCAGTTCCTTGTAAATCTAAACATTTACAGTATAATAATGCGTTAATGTTGCATTTAATCGAAGATTGTCCTCTGTTTGTAATAATTTCACGCTCGACCCTCACTTGAGCATTTGCTCCAATTTTTTTTTAAAGAGGCTCATCGCTTGTATAATTTTTTGTTAAACAACTAAGTTTGATGAAGATGAATATTCAAGTTGTGTTTAAATAAAGACAATTAGCATTTATTTGAATGTAGGTCATTTTCTTCTACCTTCTGATAAACACACAATTTGTATTCTTTTTTATGCAAATGAGTTTGATCTTCTTTTTGTGATAAGGAAACTCGGGCAAGGCTGAGCACATGCTTGCGATTAAACATTAACCGGTTAACCGAACGCAACATTTGAGCACGCATTGCTTTCCTACTTTAAAGTTTTGCCAAATAATGTGCCTTTTTTGAAGTATTTTTTGGTGTTTCCTGAAGTTTTTAAGTTTTTTATTGAAATATTCGTGAAATATTTGGTAAAATTTTATTGAAAAATTTAAAAAAATTATAATAGTGTTGGAGATTTTTAAAAAAATCCATGGAATAGTTTTTTTGAATTTTCATGTCTGATTTATTTGAAAATTGCACCAACAAATGTTTGGAAATTGTTACAAAATTTGTGATGTAAAATTACAGGATTTATTTTTAATTTTATGAAATGTATTGGAGATTTGTTTATGAATTTCGTGAGAAATTGTAGGAGATCTTTTAGTAATCTCGTGAGATGATAATGGAGATTTCTTTGGAAATTTTTATGAGATTTTGTTGTTTTTAAAAATTAATGAGATGTTATTGTAGATTTGTTTAAAAAGTTTCTGAGATGTTATCGGAGATTTCTTTTAAAATATCCTGAGATTTTATTGGATGTTTCTTTAAAAAATTTGAGATATTTTTTTTAGATTTGTTAACAAAAATCTCACGATTTTGTTGGAGGGAGATTCGATTCAAAATGTCATGAGAATGTGTTATAGATTATTTTTGAAGAGTTTTAAGATTTTATTAGCGATTTTTGTACAAATTTCATTAAATACAATCAAAGATCTCACGAGATTTTGTTTGCAATAAATTTGATTGAAAATTGGTTTTGAAAAGTTTTAAGATTTTTTTAGAGATATTATTGAAGATTTGTTACGAAAATGTCATTAGATTTTGTTGGAAATTTGATTAAAAATGTCATGAGATATTGTTGAAAATTTCTTTGAAACATTTTCTGAGATATTATTTGAGATTTGTTACAAAAATCTCTGGAGATTTGTCTGAATATTTCCTGAGATATTATTAGAGATTTATTGAGATATTGTGAAGAATTTTTGTTTTAAAATTTAGAAAATATTATTTCATAACATGATATCAAATTGAAATGTATTTGGAATTTTAAAGGCAAATGACAACTTGATATAATTTTATTTTAATTTCAACATTCCGAAATATAATATAATAAAAATATAATGTCTTAATATCACGTTTGAATGATTCATTAGTTTTGAACTTAACGAGTCCATTGGCATTTGAGGTCCATGCCTTCATCGATTAGTTAATGAATTGCACCGTTTTGGAAACAAGTTTAATCGAGGTTAAGTTTTTTTCTTCTTCACTTCAATGGATTTAATTTAAATATTTCTTCGTTTTCTGTTTATTTATTTTGTTCATTGTTGATTTTTACAAACACACGAGATTTAAGGGTTAATGTACTCTCAAATTCATGCTAACCAGTTTGCGAAATTCAATTAACGAGGAACATTTGGAAAAAAATATAGATTTAGCCAACAAACTCACCGTTGACGTGATCGACAGCACTGTTATTTTTTTCGAAATGCACATGTGCCTGATGATAACGAGATTCTGGGTAAAGGGGAACAAAACCGTTTTTTCTAAATGCACATGTGCCTGATGACGTGAATGAGATTCTGGGTAAAGGGGAACAAAACCGTTTTTTCTAAATGCACATGTGCCTAATGACGTGAATGAGATTCTGGGTAAAGGGGAACAAAACCGAATTTTTTCGAAATGCACGTGTGCCTAATGACGTTAATGGGATTCTGGATTAAGGGGAACAAAACCGGATTTTTTCGAAATGCACATGTGCCTGATGACGTGAATGGGATTCTGGATAAAGGGCAACAAAACCGGTTTTTTCTAAATGCACATGTGCCTGATGACGTGAATGAGATTCTGGATAAAGGGGAACAAAACCAGATTTTTTCGAAATGCACATGTGCCTAATGACGTGAATGAGATTCTGGATAAAGGGGAACAAAACCGGATTTTTTCGAAATGCACATGTGCCTGATGACGTGAATGGGATTCTGGATAAAGGGCAACAAAACCGGTTTTTTCTAAATGCACATGTGCCTGATGACGTGAATGAGATTCTGGATAAAGGGGAACAAAACCGTTTTTTTCTAAATGCACATGTGCCTGATGACGTAAATGAGATTCTTGGTAAAGGGGAACAAAACCGAATTTTTTCTAAATGCACATGTGCCTGATGTCGTGAATGAGATTCTGGGTTAAGGGGAACAAAACCGGATTTTTTTCTAAATGCACATGTGCCCGATGACGTGAATGAGATTCTGGGTAAAGGGGAACAAAACCGGATTTTATCAAAATGCACATGTGCCTAATGACGTTAATGTGATTCTGGATAAAGGGGAACAAAACCGTTTTTTTCTAAATGCACATGGGCCTGATGACGTGAATGAGATTCTGTGTAAAGGGGAACAAAACCGGTTTTTTCTAAATGCACATGTGCCTGATGACGTAAATGAGATTCTGGGTAAAGGGGAACAAAACCGAATTTTTTCGAAATGCACATGTGCCTAATGACGTTAATGTGATTCTGGATAAAGGGGAACAAAACCGTTTTTTTCTAAATGCACATGGGTCTGATGACGTGAATGAGATTCTGGGTAAAGGGGAACAAAACCGGATTTTTTCGAAATGCACATGGGCCTTTCGCAGGCAGTGCGGTTTAGCTCGTCACGACTGAGTTTCTGACTTTAAAATCATTCAGAATTTTCACCTTTCTGGCGCTGTCAACAAACACAATTTTTTAGACTCACGCATTGCAGACTATCTACATTTCTAAAAACATATCTACTACATAAGTATCTTTAATAAATATCTACATTTAGATATAGATATTTAATAACTTTAACGTTATTTTGGCAATCCGCGGCATTTTCGAACTTCAGTTCGTCTGCAAACTGTCAGATCAGATTTCTTAATTGGTTAAAGCATTTTTTTTTAAATTGTTTTAAATGATTAAAATTAATGACTTACCCAAAAATTGTCTTGACAACAACATGACATAAACATAATCCAAATTAGAAAAATGTTTAGTTGAAAGTGAAGCAGCGCCATTTTGTGTCACAATCTCCTGTAAACAAATAAGTCACAAGTTATTTCTGTTAATCGGGGCATTTTTTAATTGGGACAAATCTCAGAAAACAAAACAGTGTTAGAACAGCCGCTTAATGGAGCCAAGGTGGTGTAGCTCCACTTTGTCCCAATTAACCAGTTTAGTGTAATTCTGTTATTTGCGACAAATATAAACTACATACACTTCAAGGTTCGCTACTCATGATAAAGAAAAGTTCTCAACAGCTCTGAAGGTTCTAAAAGGTTCAAACATTTAAGAAAGCTTTGAGTATATTTTGTATGGTTCAAATTGTTCTGAAGGTTCCTCAAGGTTCTTCTGTAGGGTTAATTAGCTTATAACTCTAAATGCTCTAAAAGGTTCAAAGTGCTCTGAATATATATTCTTAAGGTACAAATTGCTCGGAAGGTTCCCAAAGGTTCTTTTGTAGGGATAACTAACTTGTAGTTCTGAATGCTATAAAATTTCTTCTGTAAGGTCCAAAGGGCTCTGAAGGTTCTCAAATATTATTACGTAAGTTGAAATGACTTAGTTGTAAATGCTCTAAAAGGTTCAAAATAGTTCTCAAAGTTGTTTTATAAACCTCAAAGTGCTTTGAAGGTTCTTCTGTAAGTTTCAAAGGGTTCTGAATATTTTGTATTTTTTAAGGTTCAGTGCTCTGAATGTTCTTCGTAAGATCCCAAGACATCTTAACGTCTTATAATGAATTTTTGTAAGGCTCTGTAAGGTTTAATAGATCGTATAGTTAAAAATTTTGTTCTAAAAGGTTCAAAATGTTCCGAAGGTTCTCCAAGGTTCTTCTGTAAAGTTAAATAGTTTATAGCTCTGAAGGCTCTATAGGGTTCAAAGGATTCCGTACGTTTTATGATGTAATGTAAGGTTCTAACTAAGTGCTCTGAATGTTCCCCAAGGTTCTTCTTTAAATTCAAATGACAAGGTTCTTTTATAAGGTTCAAAGACTTGTCAAAGTTTTATAAGGTTCTTTTGTGAACTTCAAAATTGCTTTAAAGGTTCTTTATGGTTTTTTGTAATGTTTAAAGAGTTTCAAATGTTTTATTTAGGGTCTTTTGTAAGGTTCAAAGGTCTCTGAAGGTTCGTTTAAGGTTCTTCCGTATGTTAAACAACCCTCTAACCATACAGTGAATGCTCATCTGGTTCCATGGTTAGGATCACGTGCCGGCTGCACGAGAAACGGCTGGCACGTGAAAACCGTGGAACGCGATGTTCCATTTTGGATGGAACAAGATGGCCGCCTTCTATATTCGATTTTTGATTATTTTTATGCGGTTTTTGTACGTTTAAAATCGTTTTTTATTTCGGTTAAAGATGGTTGATAATATTCGTTCGTGGACAAATTGATCCTCTCGTAAATTCTAATCGGTTTAGGAATTAAGCTAATCTGTGAAACTAGGGCTAAATTGATGTTTTAAGAGCGTTTTAAGATAAGCCAAACCGGGAATTTGAAAATCTGATAAACGATGCTTGAAATGAATACTTTTAATTCTGACAAATGTGTGTCCTAATTTGGTGTTAATTTCTATTAATCGTGAATTAAAACTCGTATTTGATCTTTTCAGAATCTGATGTGCTGCTAATCTTGTACGAAACCAGTTTTTTCTTGGTCTGTCTCGAGGTTAAGAAAGTGTCCTAATTTAGGACATTATTCGTGACTTATAGAAAATAAGGTAAGTTTTATTGAACTTTTTTTTTATACTAACAATTCCAATATTTCTAGGGGATGAACCCGATGACCTTTTGTGCTGCTCTAACTACTTGGTTTTTGCATCAATTTAGTTCAACTACTTTAACTAACCCATGTTTTGAACAAAAAAATATACAACTTTGGTGTCCTTTTTCTTATATTGTTCAATATTGGTCTATATTTTTCTGTTGTAAATTTTCAGTTGTATACATATTCAATTTCTATTCCATATTTTCAATAAATTTGTGAAATTTCTCTAAATTCAATATAAATTTATTGCTAATTTTCTATAAATTTCATAAAAAATTCTTAAATACTTTATATATATAGATGTTTTCAATACTTTTAAGTTTTTCCACTCTGTATTTTCTGCAAATTTAAGATATTTCCTCTAAATTCTAGGTAAATATTCTTTAAATTTCTTTTGTATATTTCGCGTATCTATGAAAACTATTATAAAACAAAATACAATAAATCCTGTCTAAATACATAACCTCTTTAAAAGCATATTTTTCAGCTGTCCCAAGTGTATGACTATAATGACTTTAGAAAGGTTAACTGTATTATAAAATGTTCTATGAAAACTATTATAAAACAAAATACGGTAGCACCTCTCTAAAAGCATAACATGTTTCGGTGCCGACTTGAAACCCGTGTATATAAACGAACCTGTCTAAATGCAGAACCTGTCTAAAATCATATTTTTCAATGGTCCCAAACGTATGCATTTAGACAGGCTCTGCTGTATTGTAACATATTCTCTAAAATCTATTATAAAACAAAATAGTCAATCCTGTCTAAATGCAGAACCTCTCTAAAATCATATTTTTCACCGGTCTCAAGCATATGCATTTAGACAGGCTCTACTGCATTATAAAATATTCTATAAAATCTATTATAAAACAAAATACAGTCAATCCTGTCTAAATGCAGAACCTCTCTAAAATCATATTTTTCACCAATGCCAAGCATATGCATTTAGACAGGCTCTACTGAATTATAAAATATTCTATGAAAACTATTATAAAACAAAATACGGTAGCACCTCCCTAAAAGCATAAAATGTTTCGGTGCCGACTTGAAATCCGTGTATATAAACGAACCTGTCTAAAATCATATTTTTCCCTGGTCCCAAACGTATGCATTTAGACAGGCTCTACTGTATTATAAAATATTCTATAAAATCTATTATAAAACAAAATACAGTCAATCCTGTCTAAATGCCTAATCTCTCTAAAATCATATTTTTCACCAGTCCCAAGCATATGCATTTAGACAGGCTCTACTGTATTGTAAAATATTCTATAAAATCTATTATAAAACAAAATACAGTAAATACTGTCTAAATGCCTAACCTCTCTAAAATCATATTTTTCACCGGTCTCAAGTGTATGCATTTAGACAGGCTCTACTGTATTGTAAAATATTCTATAAAATCTTTTATAAAACAAAATACAGTCAATCCTGACTAAATTATAAATATTCTACAAAATCTATTATAAAACAAAATACAGGCAATCCTGTCTAAATGCCTAACCTCTCTAAAATCATATTTTTCACTTGGCCCAAACGTATGCATTTAGACAGGCTCTACTGTATTATAAAATTATCTATGAAAACTATTATAAAACAAAATACGGTAGCACCTCTCTAAAAGCATAAAATGTTTCGGTGCCGACTTGAAACCCGTGTATATAAACAAACATGTCTAAATGCATAACCTGTCTAAAATCATATTTTTCACTGATCCCAAGCATATGCATTTAGACAGGCTCTACTGTATTATAAAATATTCTATAAAATCTATTATAAAACAAAATACAGTCAATCCTGTCTAAATACACAACCTCTCTAAAATCATATTTTTCACCGGTCCCAGGCATATGCGCTTAGACAGGTTGAACTGTACTATAAAATTTAAATATTGATTTAAAACTATCCGAATCCACTACATAAAACTTTCCAAAATATAAAAATATATATTTGTGTTACCTTGAGACCGTTGTTTTTGAAGCCCTTTTGAGTTTTTTTTTATGAAAATGTTCGTTTTTTGTTGTTATTTTTTGGTTAATCCTCCAGGAGCGCGTTTTAGCAACGAAATGAATGAGTTGAGTGAGTGGATTCTCGTTTTTATCACCTCACTCAACCTCAAAAATCTCAACCCTCTTCTTCTTTTTTCGGATTCTTCTTAAACTCACCTTCACCATTTTTTTTCAACCCGAAGGTGAAATGGGTTCACTGCCTGGTTAGGATTGGAGGAATTACTCGGTTAGGATCGATGGAGACGTAGATGGCGCTGCTCAACGCCCACTGACGTCATACTGCTTAGGGAAAATGGAATTGCTAATGACCATTTTATGCTAATTGTCCTAATTTCGACCCTTCGTTTTTTGACACACCTGTGTACTACTCGTCCATTGGATGCTAATGAAGTTGGGAGACAATGGAATGACCAAATTACGGGTCATTTAGAACGTGTCCGATGGTCGTCGATAAGATGACCTATCTTGCTTTGGGTCAACATGGTTTCAAATTCATGTCCTTTTTAGTAACGAAAAAATGACCAAAGTATGACGTTTAGGAAAAATGACCAAAAATCAACATGGCCTTTGAGTTATCTTGAAATTATTTAAAATGACCTAAAAGGATAGTTTGTAAGATGATTTTGGTAATTAACGACCTAAATCGTAAAATACGACTTTCCTAAAATGTCCTGAAATGACGTAATTTATTTTGTTTAAGGTCATTTTGGTCATGCTTTTGTAATTAGTTTTTTTAAAATTCTTGACTTATTTTGACCTAAACTCTTAATTGTCCTAAATGTCCTGAAATCACGTAAGTTTTTGGTCATTTATTTAGTCAAGTCAGAATTTTGCAGGTTTAGGTCATTTTGGTAGTAGAAGTTAATTAAAAATTATGTTTTTCAGTAGTTTTTTTTTTAAATTGGTGACTAATTTTGACCTAAGCTCTTAATTGTCCTAAATGTCCTGAAATTATGCAAGTTTTTGGTCATTTGAGTCTCAAGTCCCAATTTTGCAGTTTCTGGTCATTTTGGTCATGCTTTTACTAGTTTACTAAAAATGACTTTTTCTTCAATAAGTTTTTTTTAATCTTTTTTGACCTAAACTCTAGTCCAGAATGTCCTAAAATTACCTAGGTTTTTGGTCATTTATTTAGTCGGGTCAGAATATTGCAGGTTTAGGACATTTTGGTCATAGTTTTAGCAAAATGTTTACTAGAATTGCCGTATTTTCCAGTATATATAGCATTTTTAAAGATTTTGACCTAAACTCTTAAATGTCTTAAAATTATGTCAGTTTTTGGTCATTTGAGTCTCAGGTCATAAATTTGCAGTTTCAGGTCATTTTGGTCATTTTTCCTTCCCAATTTTACTAAAGATGGCATGTTTTTCAATGGTTTGTAAAAAAAATATTTGTGACATTTTGACCTAAATGTCCTGAAATGACGTCAAGCAGTTTTTGGTCATTTTCAGTTTCTAGTTTTGACATGGACGTCCTAAAATGATGTCATTTTTTTTTGTTATTTTAGGATTTTTGCAAAAGACGTTTTTAGTCAATTTTCTGAAAGATTATATGACGTCATCTGATGTCATATGACATTTTAGGTCATTAACTAACCGCGTGTGTTTGAAAACAAGATGGCGTCTGGTATGAGGAAATACAGCTTAAATTGAAGTTGGACATAAAACTGGAAACACAAACAAAGTAAATCAGGTGTGAAATATCTTGTTCTATTTAAGTCTGATAAACCATACTTGACCGTATTCTAAATCTCAACGGTAGCCATTTTGAATTTTTAAATACATATTTAAATAGAAAATATTGAAGAAATTTGGAGAAAATGTTGAAGAAATTTGTAGAAAAAATGGAAAAAGTTTGTAGACATTATTAAAGAAATTTACAGAAAATATTGAAGAAATTTGTGGAAAATGTTGATGAAATTTGTGGAAAATGTTGATGAAATTTGTGAAAAATGTTGAAGAAATTTGTGGAAAATATTGAAGAAATTTGTGGAAAATGTTGAAGAAATTTGTGGAAAATGTTGAAGAAATTTGTGGAAAATATTGAAGAAATTTGTGGAAAATGTTGAAGAAATTTGTAGAAAATATTGAAGAAATTTGTAGAAAATAATGAAGAAATTTGTACAAATTATTGAAGAAATTTATAGAAAATGTTGATGAAATTTGTAGAAAATGTTACAGAAATTTATAGAAAATGTTGAAGAAGTTTGTAGAAAATATTGAAGAAATTTGTGGAAAACGTTGAAGAAATTTGTAGAAAACATTGAAGAAATTTATAGAAATTTATAAAGAATTTAGAGAAATATTTAAGAAATTAATACGCAAAATATACAAAAGAAATTTAAAGCATATTTACTTGAATTTAGAGTTAATATCTTAAATTTGCAGAAAATACAGAAGGGAAATTTATTGAAATTATGGCAGAAAGTTTCTAGAAAATATTTAAGAAATTTATATAAAATTCAGAGAAAATATATGAAAATTTGCAGAAAATGCAGAAGTGAAATTTTTAGATAGCGGAAGGTTTTTAAAAAACTGTGTATTTACTAAATGTTGTAAAACCCGCTATTCTGAAAATTTAGCTTAAAAATCTGTTAAAATGTGTCTAAATTTAAAACGAGTTTTTTCAAAAGTGGTCTTAAATTTAAAAAAAGCATGTTTTTCAGTCGAGACAAAGTTTGCAGACAGCGTGTGATTCAACACATTCCGAACAGGGGAATAAAAAAAAAAAAAACCCACCTTTGTACAAATGGGCTTGTTGTGGAATTTTCACAAACCATTATTATATTGAGTTAAGGGCCTTTCTTAGACACGTACGCAACACCTCTTCACACTTTCTATGTTTTCCTGTTCTAACCCCTCTTCGTGACTCACTGGGGGGAGATGTCAAGGTCTCTTACCCCAGGGGGTGAAGGGTGAGGGGCGTGGGCCTCTACCCATCCCTTTCAAGGGCAAAGGGCACAACAACTTTCTATAATCTTTTGTTCACATAACAGTGTATACATGTACATAGGTGCAACACCCCATATTTCAGGCAGGGGGTTATAAACAAAATATATTTATACAGGGGTGTCTCGAGTTGGGGCCTGGACCTTATCTCGAGAAATTGTCATGGCACACCTGTGTGTTGATATTATGGTCACAAATGTATGATGTGCCATGACAATTTTAGGGCCTTATTATGTGTGCCATGAAGATATTATCACGTATATGTATGTTGACCCATGTATGGGCATGTGCGTACATGTATGGACCTAAATATGCATGTATGACCCATTTATGCTCATATATGTGCATTTATGGCCCTATATATGCATGCATGACCCATGTATGGACATGTATGTCGATATAGGGCTCATATATGGGCGTGTATGGCCCTATATATGCATGTATGACCCATGTATGGACATGTATGTAGATATATGGCCCATCTATGCTCGTATATGTGCATGTATGGCCCTATATTTGCATGCATGACTCATGTATGGACATGTATGTCGATATATGGCCCATCTACGCTCATATATGTGCATGTATAGCCCTATATATGCATGCATGACCCATGAATGGACGTGTATGTCGATATATGGCCCATCTACGCTCATATATGTGCATGTATGGCCCTATATATGCATGCATGACCCATGTATGGACATGTATGTCGATATATGGCCCATCTATGCTCATATATGGCCCTATATATGCATGCATGACCCATGTATGGACATGTATGTCGATACATGGCCCATCTATGCTCATATATGTGCATGTATGGCACTACATATGCATGCATGGCCCATGTATGGACATGTATGTTGATATATGGCCCATCTATGCTCATATATGTGCATGTATGACCCTATATATGCATGCATGACCCATGTATGGTCCATTTATGCTCATATATGTGCATGCATGGACCCATGTATTGACCTATATATGCATGTATGAACCTTTATACGCATGCATGCCCCATGTATGTGCATGCATGATCATGTGTGTCGATGTATGAACCATTTTTGCTCATATATGGGCGTGTATGGACCCATGTATAGACCTATATAAGCATGCATGCCCCATGTATGGGCATAGATGTGCATGTATGGACATGTATGTCTTTGTATAACCACAAATGGATGCCCATGTGTTCGCATGCACATCTTAACATAAACATGTATAGCCACATGCATGGCTATACATGTATACATGGATATCATACATTCAAATACATGTTCATACACAACACATACATGTAGATATATTAGTTATTTCACCTTTGAACTTTAGAGATTCATCAAGGACCCATACTATCAAATGTCCCTTATATTCCTCAAAAACACCACGAATAAAGTGGGCTTTTTTTTCTTAAATTTTAGTAAGAATAATTTCATTACAAATATGTTTGATAAAATGTAAAAATTTCGTTATTAATTATAAATTTTGCAGGAATTTTTGACAATTTCGTCCTTGATAAAACGTGCATTTTCCACTTTCCCCTGTTGTTCAATCAACACGAACATTGTTGTTTTTTATGGTTTAAACACTTAAAATCCCCTTCCTTTGATCCCCGCCCATTGCCAGAGGGCGCTGCAAGTTGTTTATTTACTTGTCGTGATTCATTCCTATTAGTCCAATGACCAATTAAAAAAAGTTAGTCATCCAAGATGGCGTCTAGACGACGTATTTTGAACAAACATGTGAACAAACTTTTGGGTTGATCCCTCGATGACCCCATTGTCGCCCACGCTTCTCTCTTGAGTTGTCCGTCAGTCATTGACACCTCATACTTCACATTCCTATGACAAACCCTTTTGTCATGTTTGGGGACAGGTATCATCGATTAAGGATTTTTCTAAACTTGTTTCACAGTATTAATTGTTGCAAACTTTCATTTTTTTCTCATAGTTTTCAATTTGTTTCAAGTTGTTTCATAGTTTAACATCCCAATTATGCTTTTGCAAAAAATATTTCATAGTATTAATTGTTTCATATTTATTATTGCTTTTCATAGCAGAAGCTTTTTAGTTTCATAATTGTGTTCATACCTGTTGTGTTGTGTTTCACATGCAGTGGTTGTTAAAGGTGCGTATCCACCAAAAAAACATTAGACACAATAAACAACTTACAAACATTGATGTGTCCAGAAATGTTTGCGGACAAAGTGTCAAAAAATGCCATTTTCTGACACATTTTGATATTTCTTGATGTGTCATAGCAATCGCCCGAAAGGCTGTCTGGATCAAAGGAAAAAAAATTGTCAAAATGTTTCCTGGTAATGCCCTACACACACTTGACGCACCTCGTGCGTTTGCGGCCGAAAACGCACCCAAAAAAAGTGATACGCGCATACGAACAGGAAACCACGTATTTGTACTTCCGTGCGGCGGCGTCTGCATTTGTTCTTTGGCCATGCCAACCATACGACGCACAGCAGGAACGGAAAAAAATGGCGGCACTCACAAAATCTACATGTTAGGAACTACGAACACAGAAACAGCAACACATCATTCGTGAAACACAAAACAGAGGATAAATAATTAAAAAGTATATAGGTTCAAAAAAAGTTTGCAGTATAAACATGTTTTTTTCTGTTTTAAAAATGCAATGTTGGATTTATTTTTGGAATTATATAGCAACTAATTTAAACAAATAGACATATTATGTTAACAAAAAAAATTATGTCTTAACTTAGTTTGTTCAGCATAATCCTGTAATTTCAATGGGCCAAAACACAACTTCTATATTCCATGTAACTGCTGCCATTGTAGAACACTGACTAAACTGGACAGGATGTTGCAGATATATACAAACACCCTTCCTTAAACTGATTTTGTTAAAAATAAACCTTAAAAGACCCTTCTCCTTATGTTTTTACCCTTGTTGAAGGGCACAAAATTGGCCAAAGAACCTATAAGTTATGAAAAAACCTTAGTCAAATGAGTTTTGTTTGTAGGTGTCTGTATTAAGAACCTTCCCCACTTTTTAATGACTTTTTTTACACTCCCGTGTGAAATTTAACCAAAAAACCTTTAAAACACCTTTATTTTTTAGAGTGATATATACTTCTGTGCGGCGGCGTCTGCATTTGTTCTTTGGCCATGCCAAACATACGACGCACAGCAGGAATGAAAAAAATGGTGGCACTCACAAAATCTACATGGTAGGAACTACGAACACAAAAACGGCAACACATCATTCGCGAAACACAAAACAGAGGATAAATAATAGAAAAGTATATCATAAATTTGTCCTTGCATGCGTTTTTTACATTGTCAAAGCAAATGTCAAAATAATGGCCCACTTTGTTGCGCTCATGTACGCATTTATGTGCATGCATGCACTTACCGTTGGTGCATTTCACTACGCGGTGTAATTAGTAAAATAATTCTGTAAATAAATATAATTTTATATTTAAAAACCGTTTATTATTTTAATTTAATTTAAAAAAGGAAAAATTTGCCTATTTTAGTGTTTACAGGCGCGCACATTATTTCTGTGTTCGGCAAATTGCATCAATGTCGAATTGTGTGCGTTGTTTGCCAGTTGGTGTTGGCAGCGAATTTTTTCATCAAGCATGTCAAGTGTGTTTGGGGCATAATGTCAGGTTCACATGCTCCGGACAAAAGTGAGGACCAATAAATGATTTCCGTCTGTCAAAAATGCGTCAATGGATGCATGTGGCCACACTGTCTCCACACACAGTCACCACAGAAAACTACTGCACATGTGCAAAGCATTGCACCTCTATTGTCAATAAAAGTAATCATTTTTAAAAGGAACAACTTAAAGATATTAGAGCTGCTACACAAAGAAGTATTGAACATCTGCTGGTCAAAAAATTAGAAGATTATAATGTGATAGATGAAAAGTCCCATGATGTCAATATAGCAGCATCTTCTTGCTGCATGCATGAAGAAAGATCCATTAAATACAAATGCAAGTTCCAAAATGAAAAGGAAAAACGCAAAGTACTTAAAATTCAACTATTGGAAATAACAGAAAAATATGAAGAGTGCCAGAAAGAATTTTCTGTGTTATCAAAAAATTTTGAAGGTATATCAAAATTAATATAGTATAGATATTAATTTTAAAGTCATTATTATAAAGTCAGATTGTGCTCATAATAGCTCATCATTTTTCTACAAAACAGAAAAGATTCTGGGTTAGACCAATACTAAGGACCAGAGCTACTCAAGGCAAGTAGTAACATAACACGGAAAATGTGTATTTTAATTAATAAATAACTATACTTTCATTCCTGTTTAACAGGTGAAGCAAGCTCCCTTGTATTTGATATGTATCGAATGAATGATAGTACATCATTCTTCGAGTCTTTTAGGATGACTACAACCATCTTTGAGGTCCTGCTAAAATTGGTTGGGCCTTCAATAGCGAAACAAACTACTAGTATGCGTGCACTGTAAGTCATTTTCAAGCAAGGGAACACCAAGAAACATTATTTTGAACACAATACATGCTCCAAAATAAAAATTTAAGTTCCCAAGTGTTC
>JAQGAE010000236.1:0-45251 GCA_034696685.1 Julus scandinavius | reverse complement strand
TTCAAGAAAATAAAATTCATCAAGTTCGTCCATCTTTTCTGACTTTCAGAATATCAGAAAACGCGCACAGTGTAACCGCATTGTTCTGACGAGGATTTCGTCAGAACATATTTTCGTTCGCATTCGCATCCATAGTAACCTTAGCCTTAGGTGGCAAATGGTACGCCGTGACTGACTGATGGTTCGCCCCTTGTTGACCATCCTTCATCCCCGATGTTTTTTGTTTGTTACCCCACGAACCGAAGATAAGACCGATTTTTCTCAGTTGCCAAGGCAACAGCCCTCTGGCCTGTTTCTTGGATGGTAATTTGAAAGAGAGAAAAATACAGATGGGTAACTGGCTAACAGCAATATGCCATCAATGTTGCATTAGTGTTATCTACATTAATTATCCTAATGCGTGCGATGCCATCTAGCGGAGATCCAATAACTTGGTATTTAAAGTCGTCATAATGAATTTCTGTTTGTCGATGTATTGATTTTATTTTTAAACTGCTTGTATTTGAGCATTGCATGTATTTCATTAGTTACCAATTTTTTGTTAATTATTTTTTATATAAGCATGGGGGAATTAAGTGAATGGGAATGTAATTATGCATTAAATTACTCTGGAATTTTCAATCAACTTTTTTTAAATAAACAAGTAAATTGAAAAATGCGGCATCCGTCAAGAAAAGCTGTACAAATAATTTATTTTTCGCACGTGTGGTATCATAAATATTTTTAAAAAAGTTTCCTCGATGAAGATAAAGTCGATGATTGATAAGCTGCATTATTAAAACTTTTGATTTTGTGTGTGTTTTATTAGCGAAATTCGTTTTACGAATTCATGCTAATCTTACCTTCATCTGCCCTAACGTGCTCTCGCATAATCTCGTTTGTTGGATTTGTTTACACGTATCTATTTATGGATTGCCCGATGAAGTTTTGGTATCATAGGTTTGTATTCCTTAAGGACCACCATCAATTTAATTAAATGCTTGTGGGAAAAGCCACGTGTGCGAAAAACATTAATAACGTTTTCTATGGATATCAGGATTTATTTTCAAAATTTCACCATTTCATGTTTACGACAGAGTGGGAGGGGTAAAATAGTATGTTGACCGCTGAGCAATTTTAACCCAAGTGCCTGACATGATTTTTGAAATTAATCCAAGTCCCATGGGGCAAGGCAAATCAAATATGTGTGCTTTTTCATTAAATGGGGGTCTCAAACGTAATTTCCGATAAAATGTTCTCAATATATTACTGCAGTACCTGTATTTTCTCTAGAGGATTCAATTTGTTATTCAAAGTCACTTTATTGATAACTTTTGTTTGTTTGATAGTAACGTTTTATTTAAATATTTTCTGCAATAGCATCTATTCAACGCGATTTACATATACTTTAGTTCTACTTGTAATATTTTTGCTTGAAAGTATGAAACTCCCAAACTGCTCAAATCGTTTATCGTATGGATAAATAGTAAGCTTCACTCTACTTATAGCTCCTATGCTCTCAGTGATTACCAATTAACGGAAAGCTTCACTGTATAGCTCTGATGCTTTCAGTGATTGCCAACCAACTATGGGCGGCATTCTTTTATTCTTCACTTGACATATTTCTTTCCGAAACTCAGCGGGATTGCTGAGCTGTACTTTTAAAAGTTCATCCGATTCTTGAATTTGTTTCAGTTTAACTTCTGCGATTTTTGGAACTTTAGGATGATATTTAAAAGTTAAGAAATATAATGAAAATGGTTTCCCTTTCACTGGCGCTCTGCCCACCAAGAACGGTTATGGAGTTATAGGCGAGAAAGTTATCCATTGTTATGATATTTCGAATGACTAGTTTATATAGTATATCGTAACCTACCCGAAATAAACAGGCAGTATATTTTCAGCCTTCTTTTTTTAAAAAAAAGAGCTAATTTCGCTTTGTCTTGCATATCGGATTTCTCATTTTAATCAGATTTCTTGCTCAATTTAGCACGATGAACCAAGTACGCTCATTACGTACTTCCGGTTGCCATTTCTTAACCCAAATAATCGCCTGCATTGCCCATTAGACCTACGCAAATGTATTAGTCAGCAGCTTAAAGTGCGCAACGTAAACATTTTTGCACATAAACTATAACCATTTTGCCACTAACGAAATTTGCATCGTAAATACGCTCACGTGCATTGGGGTTAAAATTCTCATTAAGTTTGTAAAAAAAAACGAGAATTAAATCTGCGATAGATAGGAAGAGAATCGCTATTTAATGACGGTGAAAGACCAGAAAATGACGTCACGGCCGTGTGATAGCCCCTTTTATCTCTAATGGACGGCCTGACCTTATGTTCAAAACAGCGATTAAGGGAATAATCGGAAATTGTACGAAACTTCATTAAATTTCCTGGACGATGGAAACTTATTTTCTGTAACCTTTCTGTTGATTTTATCAATTATAATCGGTTTTAAACTGGGGTTACTCTGTACGTGACCTCCATTTTATTAGTGTTCATTTGTATATGTCAGTTATTGCAAGTGTAGAATCACGTGATTTTCAAGTAATTATTGTCAAGGCTTGAGAAGGCTTTTGGGGTTTGTGCTTAATTCCGTTCGTTACGTAACGCTACTTAAGGTCCATTATACGTCAAATAACAATCATCGTTCTTATTTACTTACTAATAACAATATGTAATCGTGTCTTCACGAAATGAATGACAAAGTGTATTTTTTTACTATAAATATATCATGCATGGCAGAATATTTTTTTAATATTCAGTATGCAAGTAGAAAGCTTTTTTTAGAACATGCAGCAGCCAATGGTTGAAATGAAACCCAAGTCAGAATATACTAATTGGACAGATGAGAACGAAAGTAAAATTAGGCATAAGCGAAATTGCTCATTAAAAACAAAAATTAAAGGCAAGCAGTCGGCGCAATTAGCGGCCTGTGACGATCATCATTGTCGTCGTCATTATTGGTATTTTATTATGCACGACTAGTCCTGCATACTACCTCGTCCTCGATTGGGTCCAAATAGATGTAAGAAGAGCCATAATAGACAATGTCCTCGTAGAAATCGTGTAAAGTCGCATGAGCTAGAGCGTCTTAAAGTTCGACGTGACGTGTTTAACTGAAAATACACCTCGACATGCGTTTGTATTTGCGATTAGCCTGATAAAAGTATGGCATTTACGTTTTGTATATAATCGTTGGCTTGTAACTAAATACAAATTTCGTCCATCCCATATGCTAATCGCACTTTCGAGAAGGGAGCTACGGCCGCATTATGCGAGCACTTTGTATTTTTATTACTATGAACGTGGTTTATTTTCAATTATGGCAGCATGATCTGGGTATATATGTCCGATTAATTTGATTTTTAAGCCATTTTATTTTATCGCTCATCAATATTGTAGTCGGAAATTACCCATAAATGCAGAAAGAAAGCTTAGGACGAAACTCCGCGTTGCTTGAACTAATTGCAGACATAAAACGAAAAAGGTGTATCGATAATAATTACATTTCAGGTTACTTTATCGATAGTAGCATTTCGTTAAAATTAAATTTATGATGGCTGGGTTGGAAACTGCATCTTGTTTGCGTAGGTCGCTTTTTTTTTTAAAGAAAATTTCATTAAGCCTTTCTAAAACGTGGATAGTTTATATATGTATTCTTTAAATCTATACCGTCTTTTCCAATGAATAATTCAAGTGAAATTATACGCCCCCATGTAGATAGGACGATGTACCATAAACCAGTTTTACAAAATTCAAAATTTTGTAAACTCCAAAAACAATTTCCTTAATTAAATAAAACACGAGAATTTGAATATTTTGTGCAAGCAAACGGTTACGTACAAGGTTTCCTCATCCATATTCACGTATATTGAGATTTATGATAATACGACTGAGTATCTTGCTAAATTTCTATAGTATTTGCCCCATGGGCTTTGTGCGAACAACTGAAGATCTACAATCTTTGAAAACGCTCGATACAGTTCCAATATTGAATTCAGCTTTTCCGGTGTTATTTAAAAAAAAAATATTCCAACCGTGATCTTATTTAATATCTTATTTATTAAAGATAGGAATGATCATGAAATGAAAGAATTATTAGCCTCATTTGCGTGAGTGGCTGAAAGCTCCAGCCGGAAACGCTGATGAGCACGGGACTGATGTCCACACTGCACTAGTTTCTTGGATTTACTAGCCTCTCACGTGTAGGAGGCTATTGTTTCAATTATTTTCACGTTTACTTAAAAAAATCCTTGATAAAATTGTTCAGCCCTTCGTGTAGGTATTTTCTTCATGCCCATTTCAAATTAAGAAGTTAAGAACAACATATGTAGCTTTCTTCGGTTTTGGTCTGATAAAGATGACCCTAAGCTAATGCTCCTATGCCGCCAATGCCACGGATTCTCGGTTTCCCAATGTTTTTCTTTGAGAGTAGAAAATCGTGCAAGTGAAACCAGATTAATAGATTTTCGGATGCATTTCTCATAAATTTCATCCCTCTTCCTCCCCATTCAGTACAATTCAGTTTGATGAAAAGCGAAGTGAAATGGATATATTTGACTAAAAAAAAGCCTTTTTGGACACGAAATGACCATTTGGATATTGAGAGGTAAAGAGCATTCGACAAAGGCAGAGTGGATATATTTCAAAGTGCCCCATAATTGAATATACTGCATGTGCGGTATCCTCACGCGTAAAACGATCGAACCTCCACCTAGCCGAATTTTGACGAAGTTTCCTGCAACATTAAAAATACCACCAGGCTTTAATAACAATTGAACAAATGTGTTAGCTAAGTATAAGGCAACATACGTATATTTTATACACACATGTGCATGCTTATATTATTTAAGAGTTATTGGAAGCATTTTTTCTATTCATTGATTTCAAATAAGCAATAATACCGAATAGTAGGTGCTAACAACCTATCCTACGTGCAATATATATACACAACATTTATCCGCAGAAAAACTAGAGAAATATTGTGAAACAAATACTTTGAACGTATTTTGTCTAAAACTACGTGTTCTGGAAAGATGCCAGTAAGTTTATATGTTAATAGTTATTTTTCTCAAATCGTTGGTTATATCTAGTCATTGTCTCACTAATTAAATCCGGAACCTTTCGATGATGCTCAAGTCCCCAGTTTTTGTTTTTCAATTGCCTAGAACTTATATTTTTGTTTAAATTGTAAATTTAACTGCCTTTGAAGATTGTTTCGCTCTCTGTTTGATGATGGTCCCATGACATTCCGCTTATTTATATACTATAGTGCTAATGTATGTTCGGGAATTGGGAAATGAATTCTTTCGTATTGATATAATTGGAATCCGAAATTGCTTCCGTTTTATCCACGCTTCTGAATGCTCTTTTTTTGCCAAAAAAAAATTAGTTAATTATCCTCATCTGTTAGATTGAGGGAGGGGATGAGCGAGGTACAAACAAATCTGCACTGGGATTTTCAGTACACGGATTTAATTTTTTTCCGAATCTACTGTTGAATGTTTGGAGAATTGTTTGCACTTCATCGAAAAATTCAATGTAATCTCCGATAAACAGACTGCGCCGTCTCGTAGCGTTCGGTGACGTGTAAAATCCCGTTACTTGTAGCGCCATCTGTGGCATAAAATACGAGCGTCAATGAAAATCATTAGAAAGCTTAAAACGTGTAACAGAAATACAAATTAATGAAGTTTCATCGTTTATAATATAGCCTACTATATATGAATAAAATATTAATATCCACCGAAAGTTACTAAAAACAAATAGAAAAGAAGAATATGTATATAAGGAATTTAATGAATTTAATGCATGGTTAGGATTTAGGAACGCGTTTAGAGGCAAGAACAAAGTGCGATATTTAATTAAAGTTGGGGAAATAATAGGTTTCTGGAATGGCCGGGAATCTTCGACATAAACGGGTTTGATGTTTGTTTGTGTGAGGAGAAATAATACAAGTGCATGATTTTGAAAATGTGGCAATATTAAAGAGACGTAATAAAACATAATAACTAAGATTAGGAGGAAAAATTGATGGAATTTCTAGGTATTTAAAAAAAATGGTTGTATTCACGGAAGGGGATTAGCAAAATCTAGAAATGCAAACTAGTTTAATATCTTAAAAAATTAAATAGAAGCAAATATTGATTTAATCTTGTGTTGTTCAAGGAAATTGATACAATTTTGGATGTTTGATAAATAAATAAATCTTGAGAAATATTTTGGATACTAAAATTAAGTAAAATAATCTCGAGTGTATAAAAAGGCTGCTGAAAATGACGCTTTTTCGTTTATCCATTGCTAGCCATCCTCCAGAACTTGACCTTGACGTTTATTTCGCTGCAGGATGAAGTTTTATAGTAGAAAGTGTCTGTATATTTATTTCTGGTCGAATTTCGCGATCGTTTCTGCGTCTATATGTTCGCTGTAATTTATATTGCACTCAGTCACAGCCCTCCTCCGAAGCGCCGTTAGACCTAACAAAGTAGAAAAAAATGTATAATCTGCCCTAAGAAGTCGTCAACAACTTGTTGTCCATTATTGTTATTTTATTTCTCTTCTTTCATTTTAAACTTTTAGCTTGTCTTTCTTTACAAATGGCGGTTAAAAGTATACGGATTAGATCAACCTGAAACTGTCATGACACACCGTGCGTTATTTTGAGAGAATTTCTCTGTTTTTCTCAAAGAAATTAGAAAAATCAAGTTTTTAATTAATGTGCGATATGATGTGCAAATTTTCAATTACATACAGTACAAGTGAACATATTCTGTATCCATCGTAAATTAACTTAAAATTAAGTGATGGTATGTTTAAGACTATTCACATATTCCAGTTATTTAAACACATAGAAATAACACTAATTAAACGTTGTTGGAATTTTGGATGTGGTGGTCTCTATCCTATATTAGAATTTGAATTATTTTCAGATTTCCTTATCGAGAAATGTGGAATTGGATGGTACATTCAATTGAATATGGTATCGGTTTTATAGTCTTCCAAAATACCGTGTAATTGTTTGACTAACTACAAAACGTATGCTGAATTTTACTTTATTGACCACTTGTTCGTATACTGTACTTAGTGGGGACACCGGCTTCCGCGTCCCCCTGTGTTTTAAAGCTGTGCTTTTTATGACCAAATGATGGAAATGAATCCATCATTGACGCTCGGTGAATATCACTTCCTATTTAATTTCCGCTTTAGGGATTTACGGCAATATTGAAAATATGAAGTCAAGGACCTGAAGTTGGGCAAATGATAAATTTGAATTTTGCATAAGGGTATTTTTTGTTTTTTGACTGGTCAGTGTTTAAGGCAAACGGATGAAAATTGGAAGGCTTTATTCTTGCATTTTTCCCCATTAAATAAAATCATAGTATATTAATATTATACTGATTTTACGAGGATCCATTGTCACATCCTTATTGTTTACTCCATCCATTTTTCATACGTTCGTCGGTTAGCAGATTTATTCTTAACGCTGTTTTCGTTCATCTGTTATCCTTATCTTTGCTGGTAGCCCCTCTCCCTCCCTCTTATTCCCCAGATTTGAGTACACCTACTAATTTGTGACATCCCAAATATCTTAATCGTCTTACCACGTGCATAGCCCGCATTCCTATCGCCTTAATTAGCCGTTATTTTGGGCATAAATATTGCGCGAGTTTCGTTATCTACTCGCAGTCACCCGATTTGCCTTTGGGTCCAAAAGAACGGCTTCCCATAGAGCGCCTCAGTAGGTACTAGTAGGGTTGAATAACCGTTTTGCATCATGATACAGCTTGTTCAAGTCTTTATACCTGCCAGTTAAGTTTGTCAAATATGGACTTGAAACAACTTTCACGGATGTAGTTAATGGATTTTTGAATCACTGATTAAATGTAACTGAATTTCTATCATTTTTTTTTGGGGGGGGGGGGGGGGTTGAACTATCTACATTGTGCCAGTTGAATGTTAATGATAATTCATTGATGGTTTTGCAGGTAAATTACATTACCATTGGGGCCTATATGACATCTCGTTGGCGACCATTTTTGTGATGAATAAAATTTTGAAATAGTCGATCATTGATTTTAAAATTATGCATTTACGTGCATCCGCCATTTCTTGAATAATAGTGAAAATCGAGGGTATAATAAACATGTTCGTTTAAATCTTCATTTCCAAATTGATGTCAGTCTGAGATAAAGATGGTAATTTTCCACCATTTTTTAAGTTTGTCGCGATGCACATGGCATATAATTTATGTTGAGGAAAGCCAGAATTGTCGTGGCTGGGGCCTATATGTACCTGTTATTTGTTAATGCGTCTATGAACATTAGGTCCAATTTGCGCACAAAGGGGAAAAAGCGATCAAGTGATGTGCGCTACAGTAGGTGCACGCTAATCTAACCACGAAAACAATGGGCTAACGTTGAATTGTTTTGACAGTCCTCCTCCTCCTGTTGGCGAGTGTATGACGCACCGTGAGGCGGATTAACTTGAGTCCTCTAAACCGATTTAATAGCCTCTGCATCAGATTACTTCTTTCTTTGTGCATTTCTTATTAATTTCCCGCTTGGGCTTTTTATTAACGGCGCTTCTTTAAGCAACTCTGCTGCTTCGGTGGCTTTCAATTTTCTGATAACAATTGCATAAAAGCGAAGAGACACAAAGCAGCTGGATTTGAAATTTCAATTAAACACGATTGTCTAGGATGCTTCCCGCAATAATGCGTCTACAAATCCAATTTGCTTCTCGAAATAATTATTTAATTCACCTCTGCACCCGTTCCTGACCTTAAGTGCGCCTATATAGCTCGCACGGAGGTGGCCTTACTGAGCCTTTTGGTGCAACATCTTTGTTGCATTAACCTAATGTACACATAAATTTACTCAGAATTTCGGCTTAATCTATTAGTGGGTATTCCTCTGAGAAAGATTAAGCCGCACGCAAATGAAGTTTGGCCTAATTATCCTATGCAGGGTGTCGCACTATGCGGAGGCATTTTGCCTTTGCAAATATGGTTGCCGCAAACTTTTAGATCTAAATTGTGTACATTCGCGTTCATATGCTACTTCTATTCTGGCTGATGAATTTACAAGTTGGCTATGTTATTCACTATATAAACTTCTTTTTAAATGGCAGTTTATACCATGAATTCTGATTGCATTGAATTTGTAGGTCTACATGTATTTTTTTTATGTAACTATAGGCATGGTTATTTATTGTCTAATTTGTTATCAAATAAATACATGTAGGATGGAAACAACCTCGCTTCACCGACCAAAATTTCTCTCACGTTAGCATCCTTTAAATTTATCTTTTTTTTAAAATCGTAAGCAAGTCCGGGCAGCCGGAATATAATAAGCTTCAAAGATCATCGTAAAAACGAATATATGCGTTGGTAAAATTGCAGTAGCGTTCCAAGATTTTGCCATTGCTGATGAAAGCATTTTTATTTGGAAATTCGTATTAACTTTCATGAGAGGCAACATGAAAGCAAGGTTTCTGCATTATGCACTTTATTATTTCTTCTTCCGCTGGCAGCCATCTTTGGATGCGTCTTTCTCGGTCGTGTTTTTACGATTTTTTTTTTTTTTTTAACGACTCCACAACTCTGCGAGTTCAGGGTTACATTGGGCATAATTTCTGCCTCTCAGTGCTCGTTTTCGTTGTTCGTGGTTCATGTTTTTTTTACGAGATTTTGTTGTGACTTCATATTATAACACTTGGCGGCCTTCGTGTGTGTTTCGTCATTTTGGCACCAGGGGGTTGATGGCGGACGTCGTTTATATTTACGGCACTCGATCCTTCCTGAAACCGTATATTATTTGGTTATATTTATATCTTCGGCTCTATGTGTTTCACTCATTTTCGGCGATTAAAGCTTTTCGTTTCGCTTCGTAAACAATAAATACAGTTAGTGCAGCTGCCGAGACAAATGATACATCCCGAAATACATTACCGAACTCCTGTATCCCGACAAAAAAAAATTATCCCCCGAAAATGCAAAGCTCTGGGAAAAAGAATTGTGAAAGAAACAATTGACGCAATTAAGGTAACCTTTTAACCAAATGTTTCACGAAAGTCACTTAAAATAGTGGAAGTGGAAACCCATTCGTTTGGATCGCTTCCAATGGGATTTCCATTCATTTCAAGCGAAAATAAATTTTCGAGGGGAAAATATATAAAACAGAGAAGTGGTCCTTATGGACGTTTTTCTTTTATTCCTGTGGATTCATCGGTGAGAAACAAAATGTTCCCGAAATGTATCTTGTCTTAAATTCTAGATTCATTAACCCATGAATTGCACACATCAGTAATAACTCTGACAAGTAGAAATAAATGTTTAAATATCATACCCACATGGAACAGAAATGAATTTACAATGATTTGCAATGCATTTGAAATGCATATAGATTGAGACATCGAAAATGCATTTATAAAAATGTATTTAAAAATGCGTTTGGAAATACATTTTGAAATGCATTTTTAGAAATGTATTTCTAAAAATGCATTTATAAATGTATTTCAAAATACATTCAAAATACATTTGAAATGCATTTCAGTGTCTCAATCTATATGTATTTTGAAATGTATTTCTTTTCCATGTGGGATACTTACTTTAACATGGCGGAGTATGCTTATTAATAGGCAAGTGGTGGGGTTTTTTTGGATCAATATGTCATATCGATAGATCCAATCTATTATATGCCCTCGTCTACCACCAGACGGCACGAAACTTGAATATGGGATTTGTTAAATTGAAGCAACATGACGAGGTGTGCTTTCTTTCAATTTTCCTGTGCTAAATAAGACGGAGATGAGCCATAATCTCGTTTTTGTATAATGCAATTCATCATACGGTTGCCCCCTCGGTTATAATAGTTACCATGGAAACCCCGCGATGCATATGATAAAAACGACATAAGTCACGTGGATGCTATACCTGCAATGGTAGAATTTTTCATATAAGTAAGAAAACTATCTAAACGTAAACATCTGTATAAGGAGCAAAAATGAGTAAAATGTTATAAAAATAGCGTTTAAATAACAGTTGCATCGAGATTGCGCATTCAAACTACTGTTTTGTTTTTCATAAGGTTCCTGGTATTTGGCTACTATATCATCATTGTCGAAAACGTTTCAAATTTTATTTTTAGTATTTAATTTTACAAGTGCAGGAATAAGATGTACGCTGACATTTCTGTTTTTCCACTTTATAAATCATTACCTATATTTAAAAAAAAAGTAAAATAATGGCAGATAAATTATAATGAAAGTGAAAGTGAACATGTATTTTATATATCAAACCTTATATGGCCAATGTTTAAGGAAATAATAAAAATCTGATTTGGTAGACATCCACTTAGAAGGTTAAATACGAAAATAATTTCAAATAAGCTGGTGGGGGAACAATGCGCCGTTGTTCCATACTTGACATCTATTTATTTATTGTGGAGCTACACAAACGATCGTGAACGTTGTTTTTCTAATGTTGTTATTCGTTTTCATTACTTTTTTTCAGTACGAGTTTAAGGCCAAAGCGATCAAGAAAAAGAAAGTTAATATTATCGTGTCTGTAGACGGCGTCAAAATCACATTGAGAAAGAAGAAAAAAGTAAGTTTTGGATAGTAAATATGTATATGCTAATCTCCATCTATAGTAGACCCAATTTACTCGATTTGTTGTTTAACAGCCTATGTTGACTTAAGGTTAATGTATACACAGTGTATTAAAAATAAGTTGGTGGAAGCAGCACATTTTCATTGCTCTTCTGTTGCCAACTTCTAAGCAACATATGCTTGACGACACTTTAAGAATAGTTTACTCAATGACTCGCAGTGTCTTCTGTTGGCATTTACTTTAATTTTTACACCAATATCCGCCTAATTAACAATTGTCATTGATCATTATTATTTTTTTTATTCAGAAAAGCCAGTGGCTTGAAGAAAATAAATTGATGGTAATGCAACATCCGATATACAGGTAATTTCGTTGCTCTGGAATTTATAGATTTAGCTCTCCTCTTATTTACCGTTTGATTTGGAACACATTGGTAATTTATCAAGGGAATTTCTTAGAATAATTAATGATGTTATAACACGTAAATTGTATTTCTCTGGGAATTTTGTGCAACAAGGAGAAAGATCCATTGAATTCAAAACATATTTTGACAACATTGTAAACTGTTTTTCTTTATGCGTTTAATTTCTATTTCAATTTGAGCTTAACATTTTTCTAACTAATGAAAAATAAGTGAGATAAAATTTGATGTTATCCTAGTTTTCGTCATTACAATAAAGAATTATCCCTCGAAGGAAGTGTATCCACTCTTTCATATTTCAGAAGTAGTGCAATTTCATGTTATGATTTCCTTATTGAATCCCTGATTTAGCTTAACTAGCTTACAAAGGATAAAAATAGCACACAAAAAATCTGATGGAGTTTTATAATTATGTTATCGAAAAACATGTGGAAACTGATAAAATATAAGGTCACGGGACATTTTAGCAATTGGTTAATCTGGGTCGTACAAATTGATGTAGTTTGTGATTGGTCGGAGGTTAATGTTGCCATTGAATAAATCGATGGGTGTGATTGGTTGCATTGTTTAATTTATATAGTTGCTTTGAATATATAAATTCTTTGTTACTCTTCATTTAGGATATTTTATGTGTCGCACGATTCTCAGGACTTAAAAATCTTCAGTTACATTGCCAGAGACGGAGCCAGTAACGTTTTCAAATGTAATGTCTTCAAATCTAACAAAAAGGTAAGCGCAGGTCGTATGCTCTTTTCATTAAATCGCTCTTGATTATCACTAATCCACCCACTTTACACCCTCGTTCCTTTCTAATTATGCAGAATTCTATGTTTTTGGTAGATCGATTTTTTAACGAGTTTCAGATTTTTTTCGGAAAAAGCTAAGGTGTATATTTGCAGAAATTTCTAGGTTCTGTGGCCATCTGGAATACATGGAGTATTGTATAATCTAGCTATAGAATTTATCTATGAAATCGTGGGTAATTTTTGGGATTTTGATAAACTCCACACGCGATTACAACAACTTATTGGGACCTATTTTTTACGTTTACGTTTTCACCACGCTCCTGTTATCGATTTTTAATCGATCTTTGTCACGCTTCAGTGGATCAGCGGATTTTCTAAAATAATTTTGTTAAAAAGGTGATAAACCTGCTAGCGGATATTTGAAATCCAATGAAGAACCCCTTGATATTTCGTTTTAGACCATGATAGTTAACGGGGTTTTTTTTGGTTATGTTTTTAAACTTATAAGTAAACTTATATTCAATCGGAAGGATATTGGAAGGCAATATTAATTCAAAGGAATATTATTAGAATGCAGTTTTGCTTCCTCTCTCCAAATGTGTAAAAGTATAGAACAAGGCATATGGAATGCTCCACATTTGATGTTGAAGTATTTGCAACATGCTTGTTTTTGATAAACATGGCGTTTTAAATGGAAATGTTATTTAATGACACTATGAGTCTCATCTCATCGTTTAAAATGTAATCTGTATTTGCAACATTGTGCTTTTTAAAATTAGCGTTGCACCTGAAATTTAACGTGTCTTCATTGAGGATTTTTTTCCAAATCAATTTTACAAAAATAAGAGGTGATTCAAAATTAAACATGAAACTAGTTCCCAGCCAGTCGATTTCTGGAAGTTATTCCGATTCGTTCATTTGTAAACGATTGCAATGTTTTTCCATTGCCTCTTCTTATGTTCCATATTTTGTTTTTATTTCTTTGGTCGATTCATTGCAAATTTTCTTTCACCGCAACGATTTCGAAATTGGCAATTCCCTCTCGTTTTACGCCTTATGGGCATTCGTACCGAGTAACGATGTTTGTGTTTGTCGGAGAAATTGAGGATGAAAAATGGAGATTTGGACGATTGTAGTTTTCCCACACGGCACGGTCCGCTGGATTTCCATTCCTTGAAGCGAGTTGGTTAAGGAAGGCGACTCGCCCGCCCTTTCACATAAATTAATTCGGTGTAAATTGCGGTTTTGAACCATATTTGGTTTTCGAAATGAGCTTAAACGAAGCGTGATGACGTGCTTGCCCTTGTCTTCGGTACAACAAACACATTCTGGTATAAAGTCAAATGCTTTCAAAATCGGTTATAACGAATCTCAAGAAGCCTTTCAAAACACTTGCTTAAATCGGTGTTTGTGTAATATATACCTAACAGATCAAAATTTTGCCATTTGGATTGTTATCTTAAATATTTTTTATAAATGTAGTTTTTTATTCGTTGTGGTTAACTTTCCCTTGTAGGATATGTTTCATATAAAACTTGATTTAGTTGTAAATAAATGTGGCTATTTGAATGAAGAAAAATTATCATTTGTAATATGTGTGCTATTTCCAGTTTTTTTTTATTATAAATCTCAAATACGAAGGGTTTTAGTTACTGAAATTGATGTTTAAACATCTAAATATCTATCGCTGTGTAAGATTTCATATGAAGGGAATTCGCTATAACCGGTTTCGGGTATCTATATTAAAAAATGAAATTTGCGTTAAGTGCAATAGCTTCATCGCATTCTCACTGACGCAAATCTGGTTTGTTTGGACATCATGTCTATAGCGATTGGGACATTTAACATTTTTTTGTGTCGTTCTTTCAGCTTTTTCTGAATTTTGATGCAATCTCGTCTTATTTGGATTTGCGTCTTATGAATCGCAAGTCATCTCCTTGCAGAGCTTCTTACTGTTGAATTTTGAATTTTTTAGGGGCTTTTAGTTGTTTTCAAATCTCCCAAGGCCTGGTTTGGAAGGCAGCTGGATATCGTAGTTTTTTCCCTTTTTTTATTTACCCAACTTCTCATCAAAATAACTTTTAAGATTCTGCTCTAAAAATCCTCCGATGACTGAAATGTGCTTTCTGACGCAACTTGGACATATCGCATTTATAGCTTCTAGAGATGGGTTGGAATAACGAGGGGAATTTATTCGAACCCCGATATGTTGGGAATGTAAATTGCAGTTGAACGGATTTTATGGAAACTCGTCCTCGGTGGGCTTGTTTACTTCTCTATCTTGGTTTTTTTTTTGCAATTTTCATTTAGCTTCCTTCACGCCGGTTTCATGTTTGTTAAGGCTCGAATTACCATTCTTAAAACACATGTATCACTAGGTGGCGTTCTTCTATAGAAATAGTGATAGTTTTACTAAGTCTTAAAGAGGTTATCTACCAGCAGTGGTTGTAATTTTGAAAAAAAAAACCAGAGGAATAATTAGTGCATACTATTATATTACCACATACAGTAAATTTGCAAATATCCCTCCCTTCGATCGTCCAAGGAACAGTTTTGAATCATTACATTATTTATTTATTAAAAATAATAATCCTCGAAAAGTTTTTAAATTTCTTGACTCGTTCATTCTGCTTCAAGGAAAGGCATTTTTCAAGTAAATATTTCAGAAACTACTTTTTAGCTTTTGCAAGTGGATGCTTTATTGCCTGATCCTCATATGTTAGCACTGGCAGAGAGCGCTCACAATGGAAATATCCCATTGGGAATTCCAGGGTGGTCAGCCCATGATTGAAGCGCTATTTAAAACCGATTGCTTTGCAGGCAGATGAGCAGCTGGCGTAAAATCCAATTAAGTTTGCAGTTGAGCAGTTTTCTCGATAATTCAAGCATCTCGTTACATACAATTCCGCTATTTGGTTTTATGGTGAATGCCCTATGAAGTTGCCCCAAGTTACGCGGTTGGGAATTATATTGGTCATTTGGACGAAGCTGACCAGCATCCATTGCTAGGTCAGCCTTCCTGAATTAACCTAATGCTTTTTTCGCAAGAACCCTGAGGATCTGAACAGGACAAATCAAACATTACAGGGCAATTCTCATAAACTATCTAGATCAGTTAACAGAGTAGAAAATTGATCAGTGTCGAGTATAGTGAAAAACAGGTCTTGCTTATTTTCCACGGTATGGAACAACAATGTTTTCTTGCAACTTTATAATGCCTGTTTTGCACATCATGCACATGAAAAAGCCAATTCTATATATCTGACTTCATTAAACTCCTGTTACACCCTACATCGAAAAACGTGAACCTGCGTTGGTCTGCTTGACGGAGATTTTGTACATTCTGAAGAAGGTACAAGTCAAAGTTTCCAGTAGCGTTGCCATACGCTCATCTGCAGATGAACTGATAATAGCCAACTGGTTAATCGCGCATTTCTCTATGACTTTCCAGAAATCCTTCCTGATAGACGAGATACAACACGAACTAGGATTTAACGGTGCGTTTGGAGCAATCGACCCGCTTTCGAGGACATTTTTATGCAAATTAACCGCACGATATTTTACGCTAAGATTGTGCCTAATGGCTTCCTTATGCTCTCAATTGTGATTAATTTCCCCTTATGTCGCTGATGTGGAAAAGGACAATTTGCTGTTTTTTCTCTCTCGAAAATAAGCCTCGGGACTTAATTAAGTTCCGTTTGGTCCTTTGCACTATTCCGCTTCCGCTAAACGTTGAGCAGATACGGCGTATGACGTCATAGTAATTAGTTTTTCTTTTATTTTTTTTTTCTTTCATACAAAATGTAATATCGATTGGATATATATGACGCGAAGACGTTACTCGTTGAAGAAGGTCCGTTAATTTACTATTTGTATTCCTCCGCATTTCATTCAGATTCATGTTATGAGCAAACACGAGTTGCTATCGAATTGCATGCACACAAAAATAGCTTTTTTTTTCTCCTGTCTGATATTCGGAATGAAATGTTTTTTGCCAACATCTTTCATAACTGCTCTCACTCGTATTGCGCATACTTGCAGAAAATGTGACGCATGATTGATTCTCTGTAAATAACTCGTTGCTTATCTTGCAAATTATTGAAAGTGTTAATTTTTGCTTCATTTAGACTTATTAAGTGAAAGCAGAATGGTTCCTCCTTCAAAGTAATTTTTTCTAGTTTACGTCGTTAGGATTGCCTGTAAATAAAGTCACTAAATGTAGTTAAATTCCGTATTCTTCAAATTCCTTCTTTTGTTCATGTCACCCTCGGCCTTTTAGCCATTTTGAGAAAAACATAGTTCATCCTGGCGTTGGTTTTTCTGTTTTGAAGCGACAAGTGAACTTTCTCCAACGATTGTTTTCACTCGAAAAATTCCTCATGTCGTGTTTGAAGCCAAGCAATATGACAGCGTTAAGGTGTTGACTTGTCACGTTATAGTCTTATGCCCGTTATTCTCCACAAGGCCCTTGTCATTTAATGGAAAGCCGGTAAATTCGGTTGGTTTTCGGTTTTTTATATTTTCGTTGGTGCGAATTTTATGGGATTATTTTTGCCGCATTTCTGAATGTAAAATGAGGCTCTGAAAAAGTGTAAAAAGTTGTTTATATACGTACATGCATTTGCTGCAAATGCTCCATAAATCCCTCTGCTTCATTTTTCATCGCACAGTGCGTAACTGGCGTCATTTCCGTGAATTTTCTGAGTTGCTGTTGCCATGCTTTCGTTTGAAACGAAATGCTTTTGACGCCAGGCTGACACATGACAAAGTAATTAATGGCCGGTTGCATCAAATTTCTGAAATCGGCCAACAACTGCGTGTTGATTCGTGTAAAAAAAAATGTTTGTTCTGCAAGAACGATTTAATTTAACGATACAAGTCACATTTTATTTACCATTCCTAACTTGTTTGATTTTAAAATTTTAATGCTGTCCTTTGCAAAAAATTTCATCACAGAAGTGCAGTAATGTGCATATGCTGATTTGAGGGCTTATAAGCTATCAAGATCTCAGTTTCAAATATAGCGGCATAGTGTTAAACACCAAATACATTGTGCGTATTCAGGAAAAAAAATTATTTGAGTTAAATGCTAGTGTGAGTATCGGGCTTTAACGATTGAATCATTTAAACATGTGCAACTTGTCAATTCGTAGCAAATTGACGTTTAGAAATAAACCCTTTTAATAAATTGAGAGCGAACGAAATTTGCTAAAACAATAAACACAAAATGATTATTTGTGCATAGAAACGGGGTTGAACAATTTGACTGGTACGCGATGTCGTTTTTAGCGATTATACTTGCGTTGGGTTTTGCAGAGATGCCGTTTATTCTGCTAAAATTAAATTGAAAAGATAAACATTGTACTACTGAAAAAAAATTGATTGGTTTGGCAAGTATTTTTGGACAGAATGTTGAAACCAATAAGTGAAAGTAATTTTCATTTATTTTAGATCGCAATATGTAGTTTTCATTTTTATTTATACACAAGTATGCTGCAATTCTTGCGTTTTGTGACCTCGTTCGGCAATGCCATTTCTTGTTATTCCGCGTTTATTATGTTGACAAGGTGAAACTAACGATTACTCTGCGCATTATTAGTTTCCAAATTTCTGCAAAATTGTCGTCCCTCATGAGTGTGCATAGTGCATAGTTGAATATCTTGTTGACGTACAAGCATTCAGGTCGTGGCTCAACTTTGCTATTTAGTGGTAACATTCTTAATATTACTAGTGGAAAATAGCCTGGAAAAGTTTTAAAACTCCGCTTTTATGAGTACTAGTCATATATAGCGTCCTTCTTGCAGTCGTATACCGTATTTTCGGGAGAGCCTTGAGGTTAAACTTAGGACGGCCTTAAAATTTAGATGATGCTAAGCGAAAGAAACAATGGTTTGTTTAGTAACGCCTTCACACTTTCTCAACAATCGAGCGTCTTATTAAAATTTCCATTATTGTTGGAATCGATATGCTCATCTTTGAATCCAGGGAATACTGGCATAAAAGCGCTCCCACCGAATGGCGCCACTGTACAATTATCCATTTTGAAGTGTTTGGGTTGGTCGTCTATGGATTATACAAATTTGCAGTTTATGGTGGATGCCAAAGTCGCCATATGAACATTTTATGAGCTGGAAGGGATCATAAACAGTTAGTTGACGCAAGTTAAAACGAGAAACAACCCAATAGCAATGCACTTTTGATATACATTTTCTCTGTTTTTGATTTCTGCACATAAAAACAGACTGAAGCGTTGTCATATTATATTGTTTATAGCGATTTTACCTTTATTTTTCATAAACCTTTTTTTACTTGACCTTATTAAGGTTTATCATATTTCCTGGCGCAGTAAGACTTACCATAAACGACATAACATGGTCATGTCGTTTAGGAAACTGGCTACGCAACTCTGGTTCGCCCTGTGTTGGAATATTGTGCTCCTATTTGGAACGTTCACTGGATGGTTCATATTCAGAATATAGAGATGTTCCAGCGTAGGGCAGCCAGATTTGTTAACTTAAGGGAGATTACCAACATTTCGAGAGCATAACAGAAATGTTCCACTCTCTAAATTGGGACACGTTGAGGTCCATAGGCGAAAAGTTATGTATGGGGTTATTCAAACGTTTTAGCTTTCTTTAATTCACATCTTGTTTCCCATACTTTATCGCTATAATGACCACTATAAAAGTAGACAACATCTCAAATCCTTTGAGCGAGTTTCGTGCCAGGACGGATGCTTGGTATTGGTCTTTCTTTTTACATGCGATTAGACAATTGAATAGCCTTCCTGGCGAAAGTCCAGATTTAGTTACAATTTAATCGAACAATGATGTCTAAGTAGCTACTGACGTAGGAGCATTACAGTAGGGTGCTGAGTTGAATTGACTCGAATCAGGTCACATTAGGTACATTCAAATAAGTGGCTTGTAGCCGTACGTAGCGTGGATGGAATTCCATTGGCATAGCATGACATTCCATCGGCGCTAAAATGGCTTGTAGCCATCGATTCGAAGGGACCTTTAATACCCGCTTTGAAGGCAAACGGCTATGAATTTTCGTTGCTATGTCAATAACACGTGAATTGTACAAAAAAAAATCCTGAAATCTCTTTGCTAAAGCTCTGGACTTGTTTCTATATCGGGTGGGTCCATTACTTCTTATCACATTCCGACGCTGATGCTAAGTGCGCGTGCCATATAGCCTGGGCCACGTGGCTTCTCTCCTTTAATAAGTTTTTGTTAAAAAGTTTTTGTTATCTCTACGTCGAGAGATAATGGCCTTGTCCAAGTGGCTGGCTGCTGCTTGCCGTAGCCGTAGATTTTTGTAGCCACGTAGGCAAGAAGAGCACGAGAAGAGCTATTTCGAGCCACTGCCGAAAAAAAAAAAAAAAAACTTAAGTAAGACAGCAAAGCAGGTGAAATCGAAAAGAATACAGCGGGCAAACGCTCGCGTTGAGGCCCAGCAGCAACAGCTCTGGTCCGTGATCTCGCCAGAGGCCTACACTTAGGACACTGGTGTCCCGGACGTTCCCGTCCCCGGAGTCACCGCATCTGCACAGGCGGATGGATACACCCGTCTTTGTTCGCACAACTCTTTGACTGCCGGTTAGGGTTCGTGGTGGAGCGGCGGCGGCGGTTATATATACTCGGAAACACCGTGGCCTACATAAAAGCCTCGACATTTGGCAAAAGTTACCGAAATATACGTTGTTGGACGTCTTTTTAAACACCCATCGCACCACTTTTTTTTCTTCTTCTTCTTCTATTTTTTTTTTCTTTTTTTTTTTGGTGGAGGGTTGTGTGTGTCTTTTTTACTGAATTTTTTGGCACTGCCTCTTCCCAAAATTTCAGTCTTTTAGCGGACGCGCTGAAGTCGCGTTTCACCCCGTTTTCTTCACTTCGCTAATCGGGTTTGCCAACGACCTGGACACCTCGAGTACGGTTGAAGCGAAACTTCGTGCAGAGGCTTGGGACACCTCAAGAGTGACTTGAACACGCGTTCTGGGGCGAATGTGTTCGGTGACCTGGATTAAAGTGTGACGGGTTTAGGAACACCTCGACGTTGTGCGTTGATGGCGCGACCTGGACACTTACAGTTGGAGAACAGCTTTCTGCGAACTGGCTTGTATGGAATTGGCATCGCCTGGGACGCCTAAAAAAACCACGTATTAACCAGCTTATGCCCTGGCTAGATCCAGAAGTATTGCATTAGTGTTGGTATGAATTGGAATTGGTGTTTACCTCACCTGGGTACCTCAAGACAGATTAACACTTCAGCTTGGCTCAGAGAAAGAAGTGCATTCCTCTCGGTTTTAAACTTGGTCACGTCGAGAAGAGCTAAAAGTGAATTTGCGCAGTGATCCGAGCAACTCATGAAGGATTACTGTGAATCAGCTACATATTCTTCCATAGTGGATTACTAACGAAAATCTTTTGTGTAAAAAGTTCGTTTACATTTCTATACGTGAGAGGCGACCGTTAGCGATTCTCTGGACGTTCGACCGGTTGTGACTGCTGGAAAGTATTCAATATGGTCTGCGATACTTATGTGTCGAGGTGACGTCATGCGTCGTTCTTATTCGCCTGCGGTTTTTTGCAGGATTACTGTGTCAGCTGTGCTTTGGAAGAGTGTTAAGTTTTGTAAACTTTTGGTTGCATAAATCTTGCTTGGATGCTTAGGAGGAGTGGTGAGGAACATCGCAATTTAAGTTGTCTACCCCTAAGCTCAGAAGTTCAATTTTCGTACCCTGAAGTCAGCACCACGGTGCCATATGCTAGGGGACGAACCGTGTTCACTTATCCTTTAAGTTCAACTCAAGTAAACAGGCTACCCCACTATAACTGTTATAGCAATATCTGTCATTATTAAAATAAGTTATTTTAAAGTATGGTATAATTAAAGATATATTTATCGAGGTACATCAGGAAGAAGGAAATAAGACTAGGGGGAGTTCAGGTACAGTTTCCACAAGTTTGAAAGTTCGACTTAAATTATATTTTTAAAAAAATGAACATGACAAAAATAATGGCTAAGCTTGATAAGGCTGTGAGAAAAATTTGGAAGTAGGACACAGCTGAAAGCGTTGTGGTAAACTTGAAAGAAGGGGAGAAATTAAGGCAGGGTTTCAATAAGGCTCGATAAGTTAGGAAGGAAGACCCACTAAAAAAGCACGGTGAATCAACCGACTTAATTACGCATCGGATGGCGTTCCGATTGCGTTTCTGCCAACTTTACAGTTCAGAATCAACTACCTCCGTGGCCCCGACCTTGCTCAGGATTTTCCCACACCGTTTTCGATGCATCGGCCATATTAGTGCTCGGTCGGCCCTCTTGGTCTCCGACGTCAATGATGCCTAAAGCCAAAGACAAGACGGACAAACCGAGGAAGAAATTGTCGTTTCGCGAGCCAGAAGTGGAGGACCAGAGCGACGACGAGTCTGCTGCCGTGAACTTCGACCTATTGCGCCACCAGCGCCGTTCGCTGGGCGCCATCCACCAGGACGGCAGCTCGCTGACCATCAACAACCCAGGCTGCTCGCCCTTCTCGTCCACGCTGCACGTGGACAAGCCCGTGTCCTGCAGGAGGCAGTCGCTCGTCCAACTGCAGCCCATCACTCACGTTCTCAGGTCGCGGGGCGAACACGTACCTCCCGAACTCGACCCCGGCTCCACCTTTGAGCAGGAGCTCAAGAGGCTCTTGTCTCCATCGCCTCCTCCGCCGCCAGAGGTCACGGTCAGCATGGCGCCCAACGGCCGCCGCGAACAGAGGTTGTCCAGCGAGGAGGACGCTGGTCGGTTCCCGAACGATGACGACCTTGATTGGGACGGAGACGAGGTGTTCGGCTTGGACAATGGCAGCCTCGAAGACGTCTATTTAGAGGTAGTCTAATGTTTCGTCCATTATCTCTGTGAGGATTATTGCTAAGGCCTTATTTTTGCTCGTGTATAGAATGAATGGCCCGCCGCTATTAGAATATAACGACTCTTCCGTTTCAATTCAATGCTTGTTTCCTATACAGTCAGTATCGGGGAAGTATACTGAATAAACAAATTGTAGAATTCATCAAAAATATCAGTGTAATGTAGATGCGGACCTGTCATTACACATGAAACAAATTACATTTTACCCTTAAACAAATTAATAAAATCAGCAAGATGGGAGTAAGATTTTTGTTTTGCCGTTATATATGCCGGTAATGGATTTAGCTTCAGCTTAATATGTAATAGACGTAATGATGCAAACTACGTAACATACTCCAGCTTTAACGAACGATTTGCACGCTAAATTTACTTTCACCTCTTCACCCAGAGAAGAATAATTCGTTCCGAACTCAAGCGTTGTTTAAAAAATAAATTTCCCATTTATAAAAAAGTGAGTGTAGAAATAAAGAATGTTTCATCGGATGCAACGTGGCGAAAGTCTCAACGAACATTTCGGGGTTCAAAACTTCAAAACAGCGTTTATTCAACTTCAGCTAGTAGCTATATATAATACATACTAATGCTTTATATATATTGAAGAAGTTAAAGCTAAATTTTAAAAGATTGAGTCAAAAGTTGGGTAACGCGGAAACATATTAAAATGTGAAGGTCCGTTAATTTGACAATTTGTTCGTGTTCGAAAGTCGTGGAATTGGAAAGCTGGTCCGTACTACAGGATCATGGTGCTAGTATTGTTTTTTTTTCTGCGTAACCCAACCCAGATTGGAGCTCGCATTGGCGTACTCTTCTCGTTAAGCCTAATAGCATTATAATTAAGTCAACAGAAGTCAGAATGCCAAATAGTTGGCCCACCACGACCGAGAAAGTTATTTGCGGCCTCCGATACAAAAACGCTTTTTGATAGATGCCTTTGCAGATACTTTCAAACGGCAAACACATGTCTTACGCGTGCCCCCCGTGCGACGATTTGAAATAACAATAATGCCGATACTTGCTATGCTAAATTTCGAGACATTTAAAGTAGTCTGAATATTACGTAAAGTAGACGTGAATAATGTTGTTTCATCAACGTCGAATTGTATTTTCCTCCTTTATGAACAACTAAATAATTTTTTTTTTAGATTTCGTGTCTATTCAGAAAAGTATAGAGGTAGATTTAGGTTTATTTCCATGTTTAAATACGATTTTAATGAACAATTTTTTTAATGTGCTTGAATTTGTCAAGCGATGCGTGAAAATAATTGTGCGTGTTGTAGGGATTTTTTTTTCCCAAATATTATCATCTATATTTGAAGTGGTGTTTTTTTTCTTCGGAATTTGTCGCATACATGTTTATCGCCATAAACTGCTGTTATACAGCTTATGTAGTTGCGCAACATACGTGGCTTTGTAATGCTCGTTTCCAATTTAGCAATTAAGTATGGCGATAGTTTGGTGTAAAGTTTGGTTTATAACTTTTTCCGAATATGTACGTACATTATTAATAAGCTCAACCAATGTATAAACAGCTGCTGCTGTAAATGAGGGATATCTTTCCAAGTTTTTTTTATCATTACCTGCAGGTATTTGATATATGACTATTTTAAGGAAAATTCAATTTGATATCTCGAGAAAGCTGAAAAAAATTGACAGATTTCCTATAACACGGCTTCTACCATCAACCGCAAATTTTTTATATCATGAAATATTAATTCTCTCTATAAAAGCAACGTTCCGTTTCTAGAGGAAAACAAAACAAACAATACGCACTTTGCAACTTACACGATGTTTTTGTTAATAATTAATTTATCCCTTTAGTTAATGGAGAGAGAGGAAATACACGTGATTTTTACAAGGATATCTTGTTTGCGTCTGTCAGTTTGCAAAAATAAGAAAAACAATATGCAAATAGCCTGTTTATCTGTACATCAGCTTCTAAAAATAAAAATAAAATGACCTGTTTAGTTGTGGATCGAGGGATTATTTTAAAGAAATTACTATCTCAAGTAGTTTTGGATGCATTAATTTTATGGCATAAAGTTTTTGCATAAAGTTGACTTTTTATTCCCTTAATGCAAATTGTTTTTTCCATGCCTCAACAAAAGTGATGCATGCCAAAAACTATAGGCTGTGATAGTTTTTGTTGAGTCGTCGACAGATGCCACGCTTTTACGATTGGTTGTAAAATATATTGGAGGCAGTTATTCATTAATTACGTTTTTCTGGCTTCTCTAAACCTTTTATCTGGCTTCTGTGCAGATAATAACTTGTTGTAAATTGTCAACACGCTTTTTAACTTCATTTTCATTACGGGATATTAATTTCTGCCGTTTTCGTTTCATTGCATGCATTAACCTTATATTGATTATGAGGCTGATTTATGACTTGTTTTTTGTTTTTGACAAAAAATGAATGTTCCATGCTTCAAACGCTATGCAACTGCATGTAAGATGTAATCTAACTGAATTTGCGTTGCCAGACAAAATGAGCATGTAACATGTTTCTAAAGTGTAAGTTTTAACTTACAGATGTTTTAACATACGCTAGAACATCGGAACATGAAGATATTTAGCCTTATGCCGGTTCCCCACCCCCTGATGTCGCATGTAACGGAAACGAGAAATCTTAGTTTGGCGTAATGCTAATTGCATTGCTTTTGTGCTAGTTATTTTTTTAACCACAATGTTTCTATAAATTCTATAATTGCATGCACGCCATCAGGATTGCTTTAAATTTGATTATCTCGGCTATTGATGGAATATCGATATCCTATAATGTTTGCGTATATTGGATGGAAAATCTGGGCGTTTTTATTGATTGTTTTGGTTAGAAAACTTTCTTTTGTTTCCTTCAATTTTATAATGGATTACGATGTGGGAGTAAAGGACCATTTGTTTGAACAAATTCTTACGATTCATCAATCTCCAAAGGATTGCTTTGGGCTGCAGAAGGAATCATTCTACCCACGCTTTGGTCAACACCAAGGCCTTTAACTGTTTTTTTCAAATATTTGAAAAATTGTTCTTATTTTTCGAGTTGTTGTCCTTAGGGGAATCTATTTGTCTTTTCTACTGTGGTGAAAGTTCAACTTTTTTATTCGCATTACTTTTAAATTGTGAATTTGATGACTAAGATCAACGATAACCATCATAACATGAATATGTTGAACGAGACGAACAAGGACTGGTGAGATTTGTTTAGGATTTACGGGGAATTTGATCATTAGGACCGTTTGGCTGTGGTCGTCATCGCTAGTACGCTAATATCGTATATCCATTGGGTGCTCATTAACCATCTTTAAATCATATCCTTTTTAAGACTTTCTTTCCACCCCGTAAACATTGAAACTGCCTCTCAGAAATTTGCTTGGTTAGTGCTCGGCAAACTTTTTGTTATTATTTACTTTTTTTCCCCCTAGTTATATTTTGGGTTGAAGCCCCTCGTAGTTTTGTAACAGAGGGTTATATGTCACGTTCCTGTCTGGCATTTAAAAAAGGAGGCCACTCTCGCAACCCCCTATGCTTTTATCAATGACAGCTTTCTTTTGCGTTGAAATACCGAGACCGAAACTCCGTATTTATTTTGTTAAGCCTGCAAGGGTGGGGTGAAAGAGGGTGTTAACCGAAAATATATTTAAAAAAAAGCCACGAATGCGCGGGTTATTTCCTCGCAGAATGTCGACCTACCTTTTTCTCTCAAATACCGTTCTTTTTCCTTACTGAAATGACCCCGTTTGAGTCTAGTTTAAGATGGTATTTTCATTTTTACCCCATATATAGGCCACCCTGCAATGCTTACAACCAAGCGGTGATTGCCTCATTTAAGGGGCAATAGAAGTTTAGGTTTAATGCTCGTTAATTGAGTCTTATTCTATGTTAGATTCATTTCTAAATTGTTCATTTTATATTCTTTCTTTATATTATTAATTGTACGGATAATCTATTAAATGTTAGTAAATGTTGCTGAATGGAGGGAAAAGATCTGTGCGAACTCGCTATGCGGGAATGTGACTACAGAAGGATTATAACGTCAGGTTAATTTGTTATGTTTATTTGGTGCTTATCTAGGATGGATGCATTCTGCATAATGTATTTATCGTAACCAAGCATCCGTACCGAGCTAAACACTACGATTATTCGTTGCAGATTCGGTCTCAGCGATCGACAATGGCATAAATTGCGATGATATCTGTCTCGTTAACTTAACTTAGATTTTAGGTTTTTATCACGGAATAAATGTTTTACATTTTAAATATCACTGAGATTACTTATTCTGCATTTTTTTTCTTATTCTATATCTAAATCGCATTCACATAAAGATGGAAGAACGTTTTACCCCCGCTGTGTGGTTACACTGATTTTGCACTGATTTATGAATAGCATCAATAAATTTGCAAGAGCAATTTGCTTATTTACTTACCCAAGCATGCTTCAGGAAGATTTTCAGGATTGATTTTAGTTTAATCAGTGCTCCTTATTGCATTTTCTAGGGATTACACAAAACGCACATTTTTGATATTCTGCCAACAGTTTTGGTCTGAAAAACACACGATTTGGTCTTATGAGATGGATTTGATTAGAGCTCCGACTATCTTCTTATTTTCTGACTGACCAAGAACTGGAAAACTTATTTGCTTGATATGGGAAATCGATGGGCTCTTTAAGATCACGCTAAATTCAGCTTTTTGATCCACCGTCGTGAATCTCTTTGGAACACCAGGGGGGTATTCTTGTCACAAGTATGGAACATTGAAATATTTTAAATTTTGTGTGCAGATGTTTGTGAATCAGAACTCTTCAGAATTTACATCGGAAAACTGCTCTAGGGCTTGTGAATTTGTTGTTTTTGTCTCGTTAGTATTCGGTTGCTGTTGTTGTTTTTTCAAAAAATGTTCAAAATTTCGTTTCGTGGAGTTAACTTTTGCCCCACATTCTCCGTACAACTAGGTACCATATATTTAGGCAACGAGCATATTTTTGCAAATACAATTTTCCTACTGCAAAAATAAGATTTGACAGTTTGATATGAATAACGAGGCGATAACGGCCCTGTCTTGCATGGCCCACAGGCTTAAACTTTAGTCGCGACATTTTCAGGATGCAAAGAATTTACGATAAAAATAGGCCTTATTTCGTTCGCAAACTTTTTAAATTGCACCCTTATACCGTCGTGGGGGTTTACGTTAGCGTTTTGCAAATCCCCTCGAATTGAAAAATGTCGTAAATTGGGGGGGCCTCAAAATGTAATCAAAATTCCATTTTTCTCCTTTAGGCCTAGGCCTGCCACTGCCAAACATAAATCTTCGCACGTTTTTTGTGTTCATATTTTTATTTTTTTTTTCATAAATTCACAACAGCTTTTTTTTAGGGAAGGGGTGGTAGAGGGGTCTACAAAGGGTTTAGGCGGTCTTGTAGAAGGGGATGGGGCCTGTATGATGCATGATTTACGGCTGCACCGCATTGTGGCAAAAATATGAAAAACGGATGAAGGATGATGACGTGCATTTTTTTTTAGGAATATTGGACCAGCGGCGTTGAGCTATTTATTGCATTTGTGTGCGTTATAACTATTTCGTACGTCCCTTTCCTGTCTGCCTGTCCGTCTGTCTGTTTGTCGTCATGTTGCTTCAGGCACATTAGCATTATTGCAGCTTCGTTTTGACGAGTTTTAAGGATGTCAGTGACCCGCACAGCAGTAATTCATTCCAAAAAAGTGAAAGTATGACGTTGCTATGACTCCATCTCGTCTATTACGATTGTATAGCCGTGGCCCAACGTGGACATTCAACTGACATAACGTGGGTTTTCCTGGTATAACTCAGTGTGCTGATCCCAGACCATGTCTCGTGATCATTGGTTCCGGGTCGCCAAGATAATTGGTTTGCAACTGATCGTCGTTCCTAAATGATCTGATGAATTTTCTGTGCATGCCACATGGTATCTATCCATTTAACTTGTGAGGTGGTGCACAGTGATTAATTGGCATTAACGAAAACTAATTTATTTTACTAATTTTGATGACAGCGTTTAGATATCACAAACCCATCTAGTATTTAACTTGAAAATGTGTTATATAGGATTTTAAAAGTGAATTTTTGGTATGTTGAATAGACGCTACTAGGAATGTAAACTTGTGTATACTATGTCATTTTTGGTCTTGTAAGTAATTAAGTATCATAATGATTGGTTTTATGATCGCTATAGGGTTTTTTTCAGCGAAAGATGGGATCACTTGCCTTTCTTCGACTACTGTATACGAGAGAACTTTGGACCAGAAAATTGGTTTCTTGCTCGGACATTGGCTTCTCATTTTTAGAGATTAATTTTCGTTTGTTTTTCCACGCAGAGCCAGGCCATGAGGATAGTGCGGACGGTTGGTCAAGCGTTCGAAGTGTGCCATAAACTCAGTCTTCAACATTCACAACAAACAATGGACGGACAAGAGGATGCCATTAGTGAGAGAAGTAGCGATGCGGTCAGCGAAAAAAACAGGAAAAGTAAGCCTTTATCAGCCTTTGAACAGGGATTATAAAGACGCTGTTGCGCTTTTAATGTCCAACTAATAAAACAGAACAGAACTGGCAATAGCTCTTATAGGGGACTTTCGAGTATATGGCACGTAGCACGTATTTGGGGAAAAGAGGGGGTGGTTCCGAGGGGTTTAGGAAGTTTGTGGTACCACACAATTACCTCAAACACGTTGTTGAGTTCATTGCCTCGAGCGGTTTAATTTCAAACATAATTGCATTCGTAAAATAACCACCACTTTAATACGTTATGTTTTAAATTACCTATGCTATGTTTAATGCAAACTCTTTAATGTGTTGGCGAGGGCGGTAAATTAAATTCCAGCACCTTGACCTTCAAGCACAAATTTAACCCCATAAGAACCATCCATGCAGGTAGTTTAATCACCGCAATATCCGAAAAAAACCGGTCGAATGTTTTTTTAAATTAATATACAAGTATTTCTTTAATTGCCCACAATTAGCCTTATTCCAGCTTGGCCCCCCTAGTAGAGTATGATCCTTTAGTATGGCTTTTTTCTACTTATGCATGTCCCTTCATATTCAGAAACCACCATGCGTGCTAAAGAATAATGTGCTACCGTAAGGTGCTGAGCAGGTAAAAGGATACTTTCTGTTGGTTTTTTTAAAATGTATTTTGGAATGAATTAACGCGTAGTCTCTGAAAGTGTTAGTCACATGTTAAAATAGAATGAACGGAGTTGACATCTTTTAACGTTTAATCCAAAATAAAAAGGCGAAAGAAAAGGACGTTTGATTCTTTCTTTTGTCGATATTGAATTCAGGACCTTCTTAGCACGTGACGAATTTCTGTGAGAATGGAAATGTAACGTCATGTGTAGTGCGACATATGGAGCGCCTCGGGCTCCAAACTCCGTTTAAATGATGTCACATCTTACATACGGTTATTAGGACCCGGTCTACAACCATTTATATTATGCAGTTTCATTTTGCCATTTACGAAGCAAGTCGCCTCAGGGCTTCTTATATATTTTATTCATGGTTTTGGGTTGATTACATCTTCCCGTCGTGATGAATTGTTTTTTTTTTTCTTTGGAAAGATTTATATTATCCCTCACTGCATTCACGCTCCTCCTTGTTATCTCGATGACAGTTGAACATTTTGGTCTCTCTGCTTTCTAACCAGAAAAAAAGTGATTTTTGATTTAACTTTTTGGCGGCGATGTTGACACGGGAGACGCCAGTTTAAAATTAAAATTACATACAAGCTCTTATTTTTCTTAAGGAAATGGCTACACTAATTTCTTTGTTCTGGTTCGAAAGCCCTGCTGTCAAGTCATATCATTTACATGTATCAACCTCTCTAGGCAATTAATGCGCTTTATATGCTGATCTAATTTTCAGTTGGTTATGCAAGGAAATATGCTTAATCTTCATCTCGAAAACGAAACGGTTTTCCCAATTGAGCTTAAATATTATCTGAGTTGTACCATTCTACTGCAGTCTATTTACAGACGTTTCATATACCTTATAATATGGTGGTAAACGTTTAAGGCTTCTGACAGAAATAAAACATAACAATTTTTGGCTTATTTCAGAAATATTTTCTAATTTAATAATAAAAAAAACCTTATATAATTTTTATTCCCATGCTCTTTATAAAGCTCAGTAGATTTAAGGCGACAAAGATTTTCAAAATATTATCTAGATTAGATTTTCGGTTCCCCGAAGACTTCGGCTTATTAAACCAATTTGCATGATCATGATGCGCGAGTTAATTCAAAATAACTCAATAAGCACTAATTATGGAAGATGCTTAGAATATTTCGGCGTTTCAACTGGCGAAACAACAAGTTTGGCACAAGCGGCTTTGATTTGATGAAGTTGGACGTGGTCCTAATGCGCGTAAACCAATTGTCCATTTTGTCGTCCAGTAAACCACTCAAAAGTGAACTAGAAATGTAGGCTGGACCCCCAAGGCCAATCTTATTGCTTTTCTCCTGTCAAAATAATTTTGACAGCATTAATTGAAGACGTAAATGGAAAGATGTAAACGTCGTCAGCACATTTATTTCTTCTGGAGTTTCTCGTTGACGCGTAAGAATTAATAACGGTGGAAGGATTAGCTAGTAGCCGTTGGGAATGCGGACTTAACGGGCTCTACTGCACAATTCAAATCGAGTTAATTAAGTTAGGTGACATTTTTGGATGACCCTTTAAGCATCGAATTGGTGTTGACAGTGCCACCATCACCACAAGCTTATTTTTATTCTAGTATAACTGTAGAAAACAAGCAAATTAGATAAATGTTACTTCGGGGAATGCGGAAAAATTGCAATTCACCTTTGGGAAATTGTTTATTTCCAACAAATACATGTGTTATGTATAATGGTTCTCGAATGCAATTCTTATAGTATGGGATGGGTGACCGAGTTAAAAAGGATTCTAAACCTCCCTCTTAAAACTACTGATTAAAAAAGCATGAACAACCTCTGCCCTACTATAACATTTATAAAGCTATTATTTATTCAGACTTCTGTAATGTCAACTTCGATCTGTTTCCTGGCCTACATGGAAGCTGTTCTAAATCTTAGTATTGTTAACTCTTGTATTATCGAGTTAATTTGTATTATACTAGCTGTGCGACTTGATGATACAACACAGATTTGGTAATATACAGCGAATGTGTAATAAGTACCTATAATTAGTAATTACAAACCACATAGCCACAATATACACCTTAGTATTGTAAAGTCGTATAGGTTACACGTAATGTTATCTTTTTGATTGCTAATTCTATACATGACCACGCAATGTCATTACTTTGAAAACCATGATACGCTTGTGAGGTCCTACAACTGTACAATATTATTAAACTATACGATACTAAAGTCAACTAAATGACATTCGTTATAGTTTTAACGAAAGTTATGAACATTTGCAAATGCTAATGTGTTTGTTCCATGGACAAGTCCAACATATTAAGCAATAATTTTACCGCAATACAAACATTGATCCAAATTGATTATTGTTAATAAATAGACAAGTATTTAGTGCAAAGAGTGAATTGGGAAAATGTCGTTCGGTGTGATGTTTTCGTTTGTTTCCAGCAATCAGAAACCTACAATGCTTTTTTTTCCGGTACTTATGCTCTATAAAGTTCGCCCACGCGTACTAACGTACCTAAACTCGGATTAGCAAACTTTGATCTGACGTCATATGGACGTGCTTTTGCGGCTGGCCAACGACCTCCTCATCGAAGTGCACGGGACCATTAACCCGTGCGGTTCCCGCTGATCACCGCCTATGAAGGCGATGCTAATGATGACGGATTGCTCGGCTCGTGACAGTGCACGTTTAGCGGAATTCAATGGGAGCGTCTTAGCACGTAAACGTGACACACATGCAGGGAAAATGCAGTTTAGACACGCTTATAATTTCGTGCTTTTTTTAAGAGAGTTTTCTGCAAGGGAAAAAAAAATTCCGAATTTTATCCAAGATGACCGTGGTGTATCCATCTATCTTTGAGCGTGCTGTATATATGTATGGGATCTTGGAGAGTCTAAAGTTCTGTTAACTGTAGCCAGCAATCAGCATCTTTAAGAATAGCTAAGTATATTGTGAAAAAATAGCATTTCATTTTTGAGTTTCAGTTTTTTTATTGTTTCCCAGTGGTCTATAAACTATTACAAATGAGGCTGAATAATAAAGGAAAATATTGTTCCTGCTTATAGGAAAGTTAGAAGTGTTCTGGAAATATGGCATTTATAAAGATTCGCGCTTACTGAAGCTATTGACTTTGCGTGCGCATATCACGAAAGAAACTGCGTATTATAAAGAAACTAATTGCAATCATTTGCCTTTTGGCTTTTTGTTATAACATAATTACTCAAATGAAATAATTAATTGACAAAGATGCCCGAATTTGATTTCCAGCTATCTTTAAAATCGTTTTTTATCCTTGTTTGTTCGTTAATCTTTTCTTCTCAGTCATGGAGCTGTGGTGCAACTTCTCAGGGTCTATCGATTTTGCCATTTTTTTTAAAATGTTCTTGGAACTAATGAGAGAATCCACAGAGCGCTAATTCCTGTTGTGATCTCTCCCGCAGATGGCGTTTCCGATCCAAATAGCTGTGATACGCAAACGGAGGAGATTCCCCAGGAAAATCCGGTGGAATCGGCCCCCAAGAGGCCCAACAAGTTGGAACCCATACCGCCGCCTCCTGTAACCGACCCTAGCAAGGGCTCTTTGGTGAGAGTCTTTACATTTGCACTATTCATTATTTCAGAAACGCAGCTGCTTGTCAAAACTGTGCTTGAGCGATAATTTAACTTTAGTAAATGGAAACCGTTATATGTTCCATAAGCCTGTAAAAGATTGCAACTGTGGTACAGTTGCAAAATTTACATATGTCGCCAGCTTTGCCTACAGTAAACATTTCAATTAATCCTCCTTGTTTTTGACTTTTTTTGTTGTTAGACAGAAGGCGAGACGTACGCTTCTCCCATGGGCAAACCCTTGCCTGCCTTTGACACCCTCCCCAGCGCTGGGACGCCTCTCAGCACCCATCACCAAGTGCAACTACTTCGTGAACAGTTGGAACAACAGCAGCAGCAGACTCAAGTGGCCATTGCTCAGGTGCACCTCCTGAGGGACCAGTTGGCGGCGGAAACTTCTGCGCGCCTGGAGGCACAGGTAAGAAACTTGTGCCAAAATAAGCAATGTTATGAACGTGGAATATTAATTTGTCTGTCCAACAGCATTTACGGTGGCGTTTTGTGGTTTTCTAGGCCCGGACTCATCAGCTTTTGGTGCACAACAAGGAACTCCTCGATCACATTCAGAATCTGGTTATCCAAGTGCAGGAACTGGAAGCCAAGCTGCAGGGGCTGGACGTGAGACCTCAAGATTATTCATACGTGCAACAGGTTGGTTTTTAGTGCCTGGTGAAATTCACATAATCGTAATAACTTTGAATGATGATGCTGTTGTTTTAAGGAATGAATGAAAAAATTTCTTCCATGGAGCACAATTTCTTAAGTTTATTACCGACATTTTAGAAAACAAAAAAACACGATTTTGTTTCTTTCATGCTAACTCAAAGCTGGCAATGAGTAAGCGTGAAAATATGTGGGGCATAATTGTACAAACTTTAGAAAAACTTCCTTGGCAATATGCTGTAAATTATTATTATCTTTTCGAAAAAAATACACTCTCTTAAAACAATAGTTTTTGCCATTTTGACTTTTGTTTATCTTATGGTTTTACATGGTGCCAGTGTTGTGCTCAAAAGGTCATTATAATGTAATACAAGTCAAGAACACAGGACTGGACAAAATGAGATGCATCACTTGTGAATAGGTTTTTCACTTTAATTAATATAATTGATTAGGATTTTTTAAGAATATGGACATACATGCCAACTTCTATTTGAAGTCTTGTGTTCTTTAAAAGCTAGATAGAACTTTTAGTTAAAATTAGAAGGTTTCTTTTAATATTGGACATAATTAACATTTAATGAAGTTATTTGTTTAGAACTTTGGCATATTATAGTTAGAAGTAAGTCGTCTGTCGTGAAGTTGATGATAAATCAAGGAAAAGACAATGTTAAATGGACCCACCATCGATAGCGCATTCTGTGTAAGATTATTTTTAGTTGATTATATAGTTTATGTGAGGATTGTGTAAACGATTTTATACGAGCTTCATTTATTCTGCATCGTTTGTACTCAACTAGGCGAGAAGATATGAAGTATTTTAGGTTTTTCCAAGTTTTTTTTAGATTTTTCAGGAGAAATCAGAATTTAGGTTTGGATAATTTTACATTATAGTTTGTTAAAGTTAGGATATTATTTGAAAAGTGCTTTTCAATTTACAGAAGCTTGATCTTACAAGTGATATTTTTAAGAAATACATTTGGCTTGTTTACCTCTTAAAAGTAAGTTGATAATTAATCTTAATTTTTTTTCCACCTCCCATTATTTTTCTCTGCTCATCTCCCTTTAGATGTCCATTATGTGTGATCCGACTACGCCATCTCCTGGTCCAGTTTCCTTGCCCGATTATCAGGAGGCCGAAGCCCGCCAACACGCCAATAACCTGGCCGATCAGGGTCTGTACGAGAACCGCAGCCTAAGCGCCGGCTTCGAACCCACCTCGCCGGTGCAGCTAGTGCCCTACGCGTCCATTCCTCCATACAGCAGCGCGGGCAACAGCGGTGGGGCCACGCCGCTGCTTTACGGCGGCAGCTCACTCAGCCGCAGCCCCAGCCTGCGCCTGCCCACTACTCCTCAACCACAGCAGCAACTAACTAGCGACAACCTCTCCATGCTACACCAGCATCGACAGAACCTGCAGAATAGCAGTAACGCCTTCTATGGCATTAACCAAGGACGCAACGTCACTGCAGCCAACTCTGGCTACTATTGCTCACCGCCCAACGCCACTAACGCCAACTGCGTTACTACTAACACCACCACGGCCAATGCTGTTTCGCCCAACCGCATGCTGGACGATGGCCACGACCCGCGGCTCAAGCTGATTATGCCACAGGATGCTGGAGGAAACAGGCTGGACTTTGCCGATAGCTTGGGCTTGGCTATGCCCAAGTTAAACCCGCCGCCGCAGCGCAAGAAGTCCTCTAGACCCCAGCAGCAGGCAGGCTCTACCAACAACGATAGTAACCTGCTAAGCCCTGGCGAATCCAACACCAACTCGAGCACTAGCAACAATTCCCTTTGTTCCGACGAGTCGGCCAAACAGCGCCTGCAGCTGGCCAACAGCCTGATGTTGGGCCGCTCACTCAGCTGCACGCCTGTAAAGGACGAGCTGGAACAGCAGCTGAACAGACACAATAAAGACGGCTTGCTAACTGCGCAGCAAATACAGCAGATCCACCACCAGCAGCAACAGCAGCAGCAGCAGCAACAACAACAACAACAACAACAACAACAACAGCAGCAGCAACAGCAACAGCAGCATCACCATCAGCAGCAAATGGGACTTACACAGCAGGCACTGTTCGATCTCAGCAACCTGTCGCTGGGAAACTCCGAAAACCCCTCCCGCAAGCAGCAGTTCATCAGCAACATGAGTAACGGCCCATATATCACAGCGCCCTCTCAGCTTACTGCCTACATGGATGATACGAACCTAGAGCGGCTGGGACGCATGCAGCGCATGACGTGGACCAGGCATACGGTGGGCAAATGAGTAACACTGGAGTAGAAACCAACCGTGCAGGGCCTAGAAAGGTAAACACTAGTGCAAGCCGCTCGTCGACAGCTGGAGCGCCACGGATGCACTTTGGAAAGGCATGGCCTGCAGGAGGCAAGTGCCATACCGCACAGCTGGCGTTCCCCAGTTTTGAACATAGGCGACTACGAATGGAATGATGGTTAATTCTGTATACTGTCTATCGTATATTCTAAAGGCAGATTTAAGGTTGCGAATGAAAATTTGGGCTAGAGCGCATCTAAAAAGAGATAACCGACCCTCTTTGACGTTCCAGCGGATGGGGCATTTTGTGGTGACGTCAACAATGCAACCTTCCAGTTAACCAGTTGCTCCGTAGACTAGAGTATAAGTCCTCAACATGCGGGAAACAAGAATCCAAAGTACTCATGAAAATCATGTTTACTTTAAATTGTGTTAATATGATCGGCCATTTCATGGTTAACTGGTTAACAAAACTTTAAATGGTAGCTGTTCTCTCGCACTTTACCTACACGATATCCAAACAAGTATGTGTCGAATGACTGTAGCATGCATGAGCAAATGCTCACATTCCCTATTCCCTCAAAATCCTTAACACTAGCAAAATTCTCATTGGTTTGAGATAGCCTTGCTAACTTCACTGCTAATAGTCAACTTATGAACGCGACATTTGATAAAGTATTTGATATAATGTGGTCAGGCCAAAATGGTGCCAAAACAATCCTTAATTTAAGGGTGCTCACTTGATTTGATTTTTGCATCTATGAAAAGGGTAGTTTTTTAATTGTGGAAAGTTAAAATTTATTCATTGAATACAAGAAAAGATTTTCCTCTATTGGGATATCTGCGTGAATATAATGGTAACAAATGCCCGTTGTACTCGACTTTCGTTAAACTTTCCTTCCAATCAAGGTTTTCTAAACTTCAATTTGCAAGATATTCCTATGCTGCAACAAAAGTAGCAAATTCCTTAGAAGACATGCAATTTCGAATATCTACCCATGTATGAAACAGAAAATCTGGACAATTAACATTTGATCAACAATGCATTCATCTCTTATTGAATTGATAATGGCAATTTAATTCAATTCAACTCAGAACCCTACAGTCAGTTAGAGCAGAAAAGCAAGCCTGAGACGTGTAGCATTTCATCTAACAAAAATAACAGCAAAGTACAGTGGATGGAAATGTTTAAATATTTGAAGAAATACTGAGCTTAATTTGTTGTCAATTTGCAGGAGGACTGAAAAAAAGTCATAAACAAACTTTCTGGGCGATGCAGTAAGAGCTGCTTCGTCAATTTTCTTCCTTTCTTACTGTTATTTTTAAACCCTGGAGGTTTTTTTGGTCATTGGTCTAAGCGAAGCAAAAGCGCTAAATAAAACAGTAGTTGTTTTCTGAAGAGAAACAAGAGCAGAAGGAAAAGCATTTGCTTCTTTAGATTAGATGAATGCTTTTGTGGGGAAAAATCAACTTGGAAATTCATTTCCTTGAAATGAAATTAGTTTGCAGAAATCAGATTTAAAAAAATCTGAACAACTGTTTTGTTTTTGATCTTCAGAAACTTCACGAAAATAAATGAAGTTAAATTTTACATTTTTTTTAGTAATTTAACACACACACACAAGTATCATTTTTGTAAGATCGGTATTATTGGTAGGCCATAATCAATGAGCTGTAACTAAACTTTCAATCTAACGTATATGCATATATGTATGTTGTTTGGATACAAATTGACCCCAAGTTGTTCCGACTAATTTAGTTAAAAGAAAATGTTGAATTTCGTTTTTTAAATCTCTGCAAATTCAAAGGTATTGTGAAGTTTTACAAAGCAAACATGTCATGCTGGAAAAAAAATCTCAGCGGTGGATTCCAAGCACGAGGCATTTGCTGGGACACCTTTGCATTACCTCCGGTTTTGTTAACATCGATTATGACATATTCTTTAACACGAAGCGTTAGCTCACACTCTTTGCAAGAGTTTGGAGTTGCTTTGTTATTTGAACATTAAGCTATCGACGAAGCTCAAGCTCCTATAAAGCGACTGGTGAACGGGAGTTTTCCAAATCCATCCAAGAAAATGGGATAAAATTGTATATTTTTCATAACGTCGCTAATGTAATTCCTCTAGGTGCTCTATTACTCTTCGACGATTTTTCTCGAATTTACCAAAAGGTATATTGTTAAAATCTTCCTCAACCCCTTCACGTTTTTTCGACTGAATGGACACGTTCTCGGGATGGTCAGTGCGGTTGACATTCGAGGGCTGACCTGAAGATGGCCATCGGCGTGGTCAGCCATCGTCGAATGTTTTTGCCTTTATAACATACTATTTTATGTTAATATTAAGTTGACTTAAACTGAATTAAAAGTATATAATAAAAATGGTACACTATGATGGAGGATTGCCTATGTATTTTTTCATATGTTGGTATTTTTCATTCTCTTGAACAGCCGGACGTTAAACCTTGGAAAAAAGTGCTTGAAGAAACCAGTTAGGTGCAACCTTTTGTGATTGCAGTTGGATAATGATTAAGGTACGAGTGAATGTGTCATGTGTCGTTTAAGTGTTTGTCTTATTTCGGAGGAATGTTGTTAAATTTTATTGATTAAAAGCTTGATTGAGAAACGATGAATATGAACCGTGTTTTAGATTAACAACGTTTTAATTATTATTTCGTTAAGTCATTGATACCGGAATTTGTGCTTATTAGTTTTATTCACAATTTTCTCCCAGGTGTAAACTTATAGCCTAGCAAGCTGTCATTTTGAATTGATTGAATACAATTCCTCGTATGACCACGATATGTTTTTATTATTATTAGGGAAGTAAGCTTCAATGTTAATGTTGTTAATGGTATGTTTGCAAGTGCTTTTAAACCTCGTTAAGTCTAATTTAGTTGCTATATCAACCTGACAAGTTGGTTACCAAAAATGCAATTTCCCACCAGAGGATTTGTTGCGTGGATGTTTTTAATATTTGATGGGTTTTTATATATGCTTTTCAGGCTCACTTTTTGTTCATTGGGATTTTCAGAGAAATGCACTATGCTTTTTGTGCCGAATCACAAGTCGTGGGTGTGAAGCTGGTAATTCCTGTGGGCAAAGCATTAAACAAATTAAATTCACGGTAAATGTTATATTTATAAATTTAATAAGTATTAATAATTATAATACCTATAACGTTTTTAAGAATTGATTTAAGACACTTGTTACTTACATGTAATTTAGTTAATTAATTGTAAACATTTTTTCAAAGACGACCAATCATCTTGAAAAACGTGTTGTGCTTTAGTGATCGATCACTTAATCGATATACTGTTCGTTACTTTTCTCGAAATATTTAATTCGTAATCAAAGTTAACGCTTTACTACATATACATTATTTTGCCTCCAATGTATACCTTTCCAGAAGGATTTGCAACACGAAAAGCGTGTTAAACCCTGGAGTGACATAAAATCATCATCATGAAAACTGGACTATCTGTTACCAAGTTATGGTCAAGGGGTAAGGACGAATATTAATTAAGATGTTCTCGAGATTGGTTCGCTCAGAGTGATGTGTTTGTGTGCATGAGGAGCAGTTAAAATTATGACAAAAACCTCATTAGTGCTATTTTTTTTTGCATTCGCAACCACACCCTCTTAATGGTGCGAGGTATGTGGGTTAATACAGGCTCGTATACTGTATATAACGAGGCTTTTCACACCTAGGGGGTGAACGTAAACTCGTACTCAGATTGAAGATGCATTCACCCAGTTATGTGTGAAATTCACTAAGTTAACGCCGTTTAATATCGATTAACCGTTGTTTTCTCGCCATGCTCAACTGAGGTGCTAAAAATATTTTTTTTTTTAAAGTGTAACTGCAACGAAAACACAGATATTCAGAATTTACTTTCAGCGTTGCTACATCATACTGTTAGAGCGACGGTTGAACCAGATGAAGCTTTACATTTAATTAAAAATGTTATTTTTTACTAGTTGCAATGTTGCTGTTCAGGATTTCTCAGTTTTTCCCCCAGTAAAACCACTAAATAGGAATGCCATAAATAGGATCACACTGAAAAGTCAAAACTTGCAACGGTCATAATTGAAAAAAAGGTATAATTAATACATGAACTTTCGTATAGAAATGTATTTTTTTTTGAAAATGGAATCGCTTTCTCATCACTTAAATAAATGACTGAATTATATTTAAAGTTTCAAAGTGTAGAAAAAATTGTGAAATTAGAATAATCACATTTCTTCAGCAATTCCAAAGTAGTTCCCATTTTAGCAAGTGATAACGTTTTTTTTATCCTGGTTCTGTCTATAACAATCGTTTACCTGTTTTTTTGTTTATCTTTTTCACTTGAAAGCGTGAGCTTGAAACTAATTTAAAAGGTTTCATTTCAGGTAATTAATTTAATTGTGAGTGGTTATCCTGTATGGAAATTGTTTATACAAAGAAGATTATGCAAGCAAGCCATCGTCTTTAAGATACCTTGTACGTAACCTTCAATGCTTTACCTTCTCAGGTGCGAGCATTTTGCTTCGTGACAGTATTATGAAAACTGAAAACATACCTCTGTACATATGTCGTTTTATGACCGGACAAAACGATTTCATTTGGCTGATTGTGCATCAATCCGACATTTGCGAAATCAGAGCCCAGTGCATTTGCGATTGCTTTACGCTGCAAACGGCCCCCCAACGGCTTTAGCTTAATTAATCACATTTTTCTTCGTTCCCTCTGCCCGAAATCTTTCACCCTGATTAACTTTTTGGCTTCGTTGGAATTCCCGTATTTTTTTCCCCCACCTTTCCTAAGCTGCGGTATCATCGCGCGTTTTGCTCCATTTTCGATTAATTACAAGTGGGATGCTTGGGTGTTTCTGATGGTGGCCCTATTGTGTTGCTGCATTTCGAGGTAATGCATATTCAGGTTTAATTAAAAGCCCCGAGGCGGCCCTACTTCGGGCCTGGATTGGCTCTTGTTTCGGGCTGCTTGCACTCATCAATTGTGTAATGCATTTGTTGTTGTTTCTCTACCCTTTTTGCACGTCCGCCTATTCCCCAGATTCCCATGATGATGACGATGCTGCTGTTGCTGATGATGATGATGGTGATGATAGTGGTGATGGAGATGATGACGGTGACGAGACCCCGGAGCAAAGTGGCGTGAATTAACCCGGATTGGGTGAGGAGTTGAGTCCAGTGAAGCGACGCCTTCAGTCGCTGCTGTTGCACGCTGGTGCCAAAGGATCGTACTTTGACATTTGCAAAATTGGTGTTTTTTCACCCAAAAAGCTAATCGGAATTGGATGCCAATACACAATTTAATGCTCCACCGGATGACCAACTGATCGTACGTACATTGCTTCACACCCATCTGGCAGCAACAATTGCCATTGGATGATTACATGATTTCGACCAGTGCTGGAAATTCCAGGTAATTTCGTTTGGGATTGGGCCTTTTATTTGGTAAAACAACTTTTCGCTTGTTTTGGCCTTGCTGGCTGGGCATTATTAAAAGAAATATTTCTGCCTGTTGTTTTCTTTTTGTTGGATTTGGTGGTAATGGAGAAATAAGAAATATCTTTCTACTAAAAGGCATTTTTCCTTTCGAAATTGCGAAATGCATTTTCACCAAAAAGCATTTTTCCGCTTCGTTAATTATATTTTCGATTATTGCCTTCCCATCAAAATTTGATTCGTTCATTAATTAAAATGTTCATTAACCTCTCAGAGATGTTTATTGTTTTTTCAACCCCGAGTTTAAAATCATAAACTTATCGACGAATAAAAATGAATACTTCCCAATGCTACTTCGGTTTTTTCGTAATTCAAAATATGTGAATTGTTCAGACAGTGTTAGATATTTTTAAAAAGATTCGCACTATATTAACAGAAATTGTCTACATTACAAATAACCATTCAATTAAATTTCCATTGCAAGTATCCATTCGATTAGATTTGTGGCATTTCCATTGCAATTACGTGTCTGTAATTTTCCAGTATTTGAATATACAATAATTTTCGTACAAGTAACAACAAATTTTGCGCTTTTCTATGCTAGTAACCAGGTGCCATTTTTTTGTTATTTCAAACCAGCTTTTTACGTTTTCAAGGATTCATGGAGTTAAACGTTCTGAAATCAAACCTTAAGTTGAAAACACCAGGAAAATGATGGATTTATAACTTAATACGTCAATACTTATCTTTTAAAACTACTGGTAAGTCTAACAATTGTATTTTTAGAGACTAAAGCTATTTTATGGGTTTAAGACGAAAGGTTAGCTGTTAAAATTCCAAGTATAGAACCCAAGAAGTCGAAAACAGAAATCATGAAAATAATTTCTTCTACATGAGTTAAATCATTGTGCATAATAATTAGGAAGTTTAGATTAATGTTAGTAATATTGTAATTTGTATTTATATAACTGTTTAAGAATCAGTTACGCCTCTTGATTGGAGCTTCCCCGTATAACCTGAAGTCTAGCAGTGATTGCCTACCTTCGACTAAATTTCAATGTACTTTTTGGAGACCTATTTACTATGACTTGCACATGTAATTTTTTAATAATTAAGAAGTTTAAATTAATTTTAGCAATATATGAAATTTGTATGTACAAGTATACAACTGTTGAAGAAACAATTACGTCCCTTGGTTGGAGCTTCTCCGCATATCCCAAAGTCCAGCAGTGATTGCCTACCTTCAACTAAATTTAAATGAACTTTTTGGAAACTAATTTACGATGACTTACATGACTTTAAAAATCGTAATTAAGAAGTCTTAAATTAAAGTTAGAGATAAATGCAATTTGTATTTACAAAACTGTTGAAGAAAGAGTCACGTCCCCTGTTTGGCGCTTCCTCGCATAACCCGAAGTCTTGCAGTGATTGCCTACCTTCCACTTAAATTTCAATGAACTTTTTGTGAACCTGTTTACGACGACTTGCACATGTGATTTTAAATATTTAAGAAGTTTAGAATAATGTTAGTAATACATGTAAGTTATATTTATACAATTGTTGAAGGAACAATAACTTCTTTTGGTTGGAACTTCCATGCATAACCCCAAGTCCAGAAGTGATTGCCAGACCTATTTGCGAGGACTTATACATCCTAACGTGACTATAAATAGTTGCCAACTTTAGTTTAATAGAAGCGATAATTTATTTTTATACAATTGTTTAAACAAATACTTAAGCCCCTTGATTGCAGCTTCCTCGCAAAGCTTGGATTCCATCAGTGATGCCTACCTCATTAAGGAATCTCATGGTGTACAAATTTACGACGTGCCAAAACACGTTAAATACACGTCTCCACGTATTCAACGATTTTAAAGTAACCTCTGTTCGCACAATTTATTGTTCATATATATATATTTGTAGGTCTCTTTAAGTGTGTATGAAATAGCCCGAATTGTAGGCAATCACTGCTGGTGGTGGAACTATGTGGGGAAGCTCTAACCAAATGACTTGAATTATTTCCTCAAAAGCTTTTTTTTTGGCTTTCTCGGCTTAACACAATGATTATACGTACGGCGAAAGTAAAATTGATAAATTTGGGTAAAACTAGTGAAAACGCTTGCGAAAATCTCTGGCATTTAAAAACCAATTCGCTCAACCGTAAAACGGATGTGAGTGGGCATCTACAGCTGTCCATGCGTGTGATGAATAGCCGGTGCACTCCTTGTGCAATTAGCAAACTCGGGCCTCACCCATGTGGATGCAGCAACAGTGCTTAATTGATGCAAACGTTAAACGGGAATTTCATATTGCGTTAGCCACCGTCACCTGTTGATCCTCGAGCGTTGTCATGTTGCGCCTACGTTTTTTTTTTTATATTATATTTTATTTGCACGTTAAACCTTTCGTTGTTTAACTGCTACTGTATGTGCATGCTCCCTCGTGTTTTCCCCTCGCGTGTCGCTTATTACTCTTTATTTCCCTCCCGTTATGTGTTCATTCCCACCCAGCCACGTGATAGAGCATTATTTCCATATCGTGTTTGTCAAAGAACGAGTGTAACTGACACGACACTTTTTAGTTGGAAATTCCCTAATCATATTATAATAATGCGAATCCCATTATGGGATTTTACATCGTTTAATGATCCGGCGTCATGCGTTTAGATATATACAGTTATATACAACTTCGTACTTTGCATTTAATTACACGTACAAAATGTCGTAATTTCAAGCTAATGACTATAAAGCTCCACAGTAATATTGACAATGTTTCTTCTACTTAATTTGTAACTTGTTCTAGTAATCGAAAGTTGTTTGTCATTCCTGCATATGCCATTTCTGTTTTAACTACTGCAGTTAATCCTAATCCCACCCTTAAATTAAAGATGTGGGCGTCATGACATATGGTCATGTGACATGTACATTCATACAACGTTTGATTAATGTAATTTATTGTAAACATCCATTTGTGAATCTATGATTTGTTTTTGTCCCTAAATTCTGTAAGTGCCCTATTAAGAGTAGTATCCGCGCACAAGGAGGGTGGAGGGACCTTGGAAACCTTATACACTGTTTGCGTGATGATGATGGGATAAATTAAAGGGTCGTTTATCTTGGTAAAATATATCTTTCTCATAACGCTGCAACAATATTCCGAGTACTGCACGCAATGTAATTATTATTATTTTTTTTTTCAATTCGTATGAAATTTACTAATATTTTTCATGGAACAACAATACTATAAATACACTAAATATCATTTTCAAAATTTCCATACCATTTAACTATAATTTGACTATATTTTTTCAAATATTACTTGTGTCTAATTTATTTATTTATTTATTTATATTATTCATTGTAACAATCATTCCAATGGAACCATCATACAACGACACACACTCA